>CM043023.1:66260390-66324936 GCA_023690525.1 Holotrichia oblita
CTGAGCTTGGGTACCCTGCAAAGCAGTGGAGAATCCTTAAATGAGAGTCTGCAATTATTTGCAAAGTAATCGCATGAAAACATTTCCGACTTACATATACCTCTGGATTTTCTTTTGGAGCTTTTATTGGAACATATGTGCCATCTATAGCGCCAATTACATTCGGCAAATCACCAAACCTTGAAAAATCTCTTGCATTTTCGGTTCTTTGTTCAGGATTGGGCCATACTATAAATCTAGTAGACACATGATTTATAGCTCTTATTACTCTATAAAAGCATCTCCATCTGAAAGGAAAATAATATACAAATAAATAGGTTTATTGTAGCATGGACGGGGTATACAATTCAGACAATATAAAATATGTAGTTATATGGAAAGTATAAAAACATACTTATGTATAGAGAGTATGTAGATATAAATAGTTGTCTATTGTTGGGACAGCTATAGGTTGCTTTGTTAATAACGGAATTTTGACAACAAAACTTATTTTATTTGATTTGATAGGTACCGTTGTGGAAAGTTGATGTCGTTTTGAATATTTTCGTAAACCTGACTTTTTTCCATATGCGATTTTTACCTTTATACCTATTTTATAAACTAACACCTAACCGTACATTAAGATTGAAAGGCGAGAGATGCGTTGGGAGAAAATTATCTAAAGAAAGAATAACCGTTTTGGTTGCAGCAAATTTTACAGGCACCGAAAAAAGGAGATTGTTGATTATTGGAAAATCCCAGAATCCACGCTGTTTTAGAAACAATCAACTGCCTGTAAAATACTATGCTAATCAAAGAGTATGGATAACATCCGATATTTTTACTAAAGAATTACGCGACTGGGACGATGAATTAAGGAAAAAAAATCGTAAAATTATATTATTGGTAGACAATTGTCCAGCGCACCCTGACATTAAAAATTTAAATTTCATTAGATTGGTATTTATGCCACCTAATACTAGCTCCAAATTACAGCCTATGGACCAGGGTGTAATTCACAGTCTGAAAAGTAATTATCTACGGATTCTGCTTGCGAAAATTATGATTATGGATGACAATAATGAAAACGACAAACGGATCAGCCTTCTCGACGCTGTAAACTTCATTCACATGGCGTGGCAAAATGTGTCACAGAAAACAATAGAAAATTATTTTCGCGATGCAGGATTTCTGAAACAAAATGACGAATTTTATGACGATGATGATGACCTCCCGTTAAGTGAGTGGCTCAAAAAAACAACTGAAGTTGAGGTTTCTCAAGATGATGCTGGTTATGATGCGCCAATTCTGTAACGCCACCAACAAATATTGGAGTTGGCGCATAACCTAGACCGAAATCTTAACTTAACCAACAATAATCTAGAAAATAAGAAATACCCACACCGCGCTATTTTAAACGGTCGTTCCCACCTGATTCGTTGAAGAGGCCCCTGCTAGCTCCTGGAGATGGGACGGTTCGGAACCTACCTTGCTCAATCTTATGCGCCACGACGTTCCTAGACGAGTCCTAGACTCCTACTCTTCAACCTTCATGAACGGCGAAATGGGGTGGTAAAAAGGGAGAATAATTCGAACACGATTAAAATAGCTTTAGCAAGAAAATAAATAAACACAACCGCTTCAGTAATATACCAGCAAATTTATTTACACATATCTCTAAAAATCTCTGAAATTTTATACCCCCACACAAAGTATATACACCTGAAATGGACCAGGAAAAATACCGCAACACGGGCGCCGTAGGAATTTGGCCAAATTTCTCGTACCAGCGTTATAATGTATCTAAATTCGACAGACACGACCGTATGTCGACAAAACTTGAATATTTAACCAAAAAAAGGAACCCTGAATACGTTCGTTCACACTTCTATTTACGAATAAACCTATTGAACGGCTGAGCCGAACCTAATATATTTTAAATTTACACGTCAGTGAAGCTGACCACAAATCACTCAAGAAATATTTATATAAACACAAAAATATAATTTGTCTGATTTAACATTGACTCAAAAGAGAAAAAAAATACCTAAGTATATTATTCAAGAAGCTAATTACTATGATACGGAAAGATATACAGTCGGCGCACGGTGGACAAAAACGCCGAAAAGCTGGTCACAATTGAAAAAAATATATATTTTTTTAATCGGGAAAATGTTAACCCGTTGTAGTGGTACCCCTACCATTAGAAACAACCGTTGATATGGGTCCTGGTTCACTACATTAGGTGACGTTAGGCAGAAAATCAGTTAATGTGTGACCGTCCAACACGTTGTTTCGGTGGCTCGCAGCGCTCCGAAAAGTACAATACACGGTGAAAACCGTGTGTATTTTCCAAGTAAACTTTTTATGAACTAAAAATGGATTCTGCCTCGGAAGGTAAGTAAAATTAATATACCTAAGTAGCAGATCGGTACATTCATATGGTAATTAGTAAATAACTATCAAAGTGGAGTGTAATTTCGTAAATATAGTGATTCATGAATTCCATAAAAAAGGCCGTAAGTTATGCGGTTGGTGACGGATGGCCTTGAAACATTTTTACATTGTTCAGTAAACATGTTTTCAATATTATACTAAAAATTAGTTGCAACTTTTTGCAACCTTGCGAGATATTTAACAAATTGTGTGCCCATGCACGGATGCGTGAAAATTCGTGCATCATACAGTAGGCTCGAATTTGTTTCAATGAAACGTGGATATTAGACAACATGAATATTTTTAACATAAATAATAGTATGAAAATGTTTGAATATACCATGAATAATCACTGTAACATAGTGGAATTGCACTTTCTAACTGTAATGTACATATTTGATATCGCCTGCTTAACCGTTGCTAGCAGCGAAGGATTGCAAGCAACCGAATCATAGCTCGCTAGCCTCGCTTGCTTGTCACGCGTATATACATATATGTATTTTTTTTATTTCACTTTTTCAGTTCTAACTACAGAAGGACCACTTTCCTTGTCGAGGAGGGTAATTTTTAATCTCGTCAAAAATCAGTTGAACGAGACCACGGTGGATTACTTCTCCATTATACAAACGGAGATTTCCTCTCGAACTGGTCGCCCATATGTCTTGTCGGATGAATTAAAAACTACGTTATCAAGTCTGATAAATCAGTTCAGAAGTAAATGGAAAGAAGTTCATCGAATATACGACAAATTCTCCTACAGATTTAAAGAATGGCTGAACGTCCAAGTCATTTTCATCGAAAAAACTCCTAAGGAACCAAGCACAGCAGGGCGCGCATCGTCAAACTGGAAAGATCTAAGCGATCGTTCGAAACTGAGAAGGACGGAGAAACTTCGATCCGAGTACAGCGCAAAGGAATTAGCCTACGCTACGCAAATGTCCTTGAGGGCTTCTGGACAATTAAATGCATCTAAAGTGGTCAAAGACGTTGCTGAAGGGAGTCCATCGACATCAACCAGGTATCTGGAATCTATAAAAAGTAGTCAGTCAGTCGCTGGTGGATGTAGACGTGTTTTGATCGGCTCTGTAATGTATGTGCAATATCGTGTTACAAATTAGTGTGTCATACAATACAAGCAAGAAATAAGTATGTCAAATAATAAATGCAATGTGTGCAATACCGAGTTTAGGAGAACTGATAGAACAGTTAAATGTTTTGTGTGTGAGGAAGAGAGACACAATAAATGTTCGGGAGTAAGTGAAGAAACAGCAAAAAAACTAGGTGAAACGGATATTATTGCATATATATGTCCTTAGGTATTTTCGATTACTTCGAAAAAGCTGCTCGGGAGCGCTTCAATAGCGTATTGCCCGTGTTCGATTTAGAGAAAGCGTCTTGTGAGCATTCGCTACTAAAATTTGCCCCTTTACCCCTCTGTGCACCAGTAAAAACTTGGAGCGTGTCGATCAGACATACACACACATATACAATGAGCGTAAGTTTGTCTATGTATAGAAAACTGAATTACCGATCAGCGGTGTTTTTGTGATTTTCTGACATTTGTTATATTGATGGTTATTTGGTTTGGTTATGTCCAATATTACGTTGTCGTTATTAGTTGTTATATTGTATTTGTATTATACGTTGAGTATCACCAATGGGTACGAGTAATAATTTAAAATTAAAGTTATTAGATCCTGAAAACGGAAAAACTGTCGAACTAATTGTTGACCAAAATGATTATAACAGAGCACGAAATAGTATGTATCCTGGGTTAGATTGCACTTAATATTTCTATACTTGTTATTGTTAGGATAATTAATTTCTTTTTTTAGATATGGCATTCGCACAGACACTTCTACAACATGCAAATATATATAACAAAGCTGTAGAAAGCCTACCAAATAATATCCGCAATATAGGGCCACCTATTTCAGATGAACTGTGTGAACCAACAGTTAGTTCAATACTATCAGCATCAGACACATCAACGAATCACTGCATTAATGATGGACCTTTAAGTGAAGGTGAGTTTATTGATATTACATTGTACTTACTAGTTAAGTAAGTCCCATATTTTTTATTGTTTAGATTCATTGAAGCAAAACCATAGTTTATGGAAATATGAAGAAGTTCTGTCTTTGATAGGTAGTATGGAATCACATATGGACTCTTTAAACCATGCAAAAAAAAGAAAATACGTATTTGAACATGTTGCAAATGACTTACTAAGCGGAGGATTTTCTATATCGGCTGAGGCATGTCACCTAAAGTGGAAAAGCTTGGTAAGGTCATATAAGGCATGTATAGATAATAGAGGAAAAACTGGTAGGGGTCCCACAAGATTTCAGTTTTTCACAGAAATGGATGCTCTTCTTGAAAAAAACCATCAATTTCTTGTGAACATACTCTGGAGTCTAGTGAAACAAGTATATGTTCAGAAGTAGTTGACAGTGTTGAAGAAATCACCGATTCAGAGAAAAGTACATCAGATGATGTAAGCAACAAAACAGCAAAAAACACAACACTTAAACATAAATTATATGTGTTAAAAATGAACGAAAATATTAAACGTCAGAAGAGACATGAAGAGAGAATGGATTTAGAAAATAAGAAACTGCTGTTACTAACTAAATTTTTGGACAATTTAAGTTAAAACCTTTAAAATGTAAATATATTTACTGAAGAAATAAATTAATACTTACGTTATTTGTGGTTAGTGAATCAAGCAAAAGGTTTTTAAAAAAGTATTACAAAAATAAATTTATTCACAGACATACAAACATGTATATTCATGTATACATACTACTGAAAACTTGGTCTCTTGTAGATGTATTATCATTTATTACAATGCAATCTTGGTCGATTTCTAGGTCTGCAATATCTGCAGTATCACTTACAATATCAATATCAGCATTATCATTTGCTAATATGCAAATGTTATGTAACACACAAGAAACCATTACACATTTTACAATGAAGTCAATATTTGTGTTATTAAAGTAAAACAACCTCCTAAATCTACCCTTTAACAAACCAAAGCTATGCTCTACAACTATTCTAGTTGCAGAATGTTTATAATTAAAGTCTTTTTTGCTGTAATGTTAAATTACCGTTATCCTTAAAAGGTGGCACAAGCCATATCAAAGTAGGATAAGCTGAATCACCTAACAAGAATGTTGAGTAAAAATGAGTCTGGGTCTCTTCTGCCTTTTTGTACAACTTTGATCTTCGGAGTACCCTGGAATCATGTAAAGATCCAGGTTCACCACAATAAATATCTATAAAACTACCTGAACTATCTACTACTGCCTGCACTGTTATACTGTGGTAGCCTTTTCTGTTTACATACGATTCTTCATTTTTAGTAGGTCTTCTAATCTTTATTGCACAGCCATCTATTGCACCCAAAACACCTTTCATACCCTTTTTACTTTGAAATGCACTCATAATTTGACTTGCTTCAGAAGCTGTTGGCCATTTTATGAATTGTGATCTTATGGATAAAAAAAGAGCACACCTGATTTATGCATTTATGAGATGTACTCAATGATATTCCAAACCTATCAGATACTTGTCTAAATGTTTCTGTATTAGCTATATACCATAATGTAACTAATACCATTTTTTCGCTACTAATCTTCTCCTTTCCAAAATTATGTTTTGGATAAAACGTACTTCTACTGAATAGTTCTAAAATAAATAATACTACAATTAAATTACGTTCACATTTATATACTAATACACAGGTAGGTACATAAAACTATATTCTTCCTACCTATCAGTGTCTGCATAACTCTTCTTTCCATCCTAAAATGACTCTTAAATGTACTATCTTTATAGTTTTGCACAGTGTGTTCTACGAACATGTTTATTCTGACAATTTTTCTGTTCTTGTCCTGTTCTATGTCTTCGCCATCAGATGAAAACGATGTATCACCTTCAGATGAAGACATTGTCTCCATTAATATATGCTTCAAATTGGTAATAATTAACAATTTGGTCAACAAGTATATGAAATAAATTTAAGAATATAGCGGAAAAGCTCCAATTGCTGTAATTTTTGATAATGTAGTGTAAAGCGACTATTTAAGTTTGACGTTCTAAAAAATTACGAAAATGCGAGCTATTGCCATATTCTTAAATTTAACCAAATTTACTCACAATTATTGCACTAAATTCCATATTCCTTTTTCCTACCGCAACGGACATAACCACAAACGGAGTCTTAAGTGTGGTTATGTTATTACGGTATGACACGTTATGGTGTGGTTGTTAATGATGTATCGGGCAGATGGCAGGATGGCGCGAGAAAGCTTTACATGCCATGTTCGATTTGTAATAGTATTACAATTGCGAAGTGTACCAGTGTTGTACCGATTGGAGCACTACTAGTGTGTATCGCCAACTAATCGAAAACGCCTCTTATAGGCGAAAAAAAATATCGTTGGGGGCGCTGTTATCGCAACCAATATGGCGGTTGACAGAGGGACAGTTTGGATTATTATCTGTGTGTTTACGTATGGTATACGTGTTTAAGAATTTATTTGTTCGTTAATAATAATCGTTATCATAAAATCTGTATTTTTAAATACAACTGGATAATTTTGAAACGATTTATAAGTAAGTTGATTGTTGTATATATTATGCAAGTTTGTATAAATAAATGAATCTAACCATCAGGATCAACAACATGAATAAAAGAGGTAGTCATGTTAACTGCTGTGTTTACGGATGTCACAGTATGAAAGGAAAAAATAGACACCTGAGTTTTCATTCTTTTCCAAAAAAAGATACTGGTTGTGTGTACATCACCAATAAATTTGGTATCCAAGAAAAGGTAGACAGGAAGAAAGCTTGGGAAATCAAATTATTAATGGGAAAACGTACTTCTACATTCATGAGAGTGTGTTCTTTACACTTTAATAAAGATGATTTTTTTTTACCAGGTGTGATTTCTATAATAGAAATAGTTGAATTCAACATAATATTTTATTTTTATTCTAGATGTTGAATGCAAGTTTCCTCGTTTGAAGAGAAATGCCATTCCTTCACAAAACCTACCTCTTAAAAGTGTCAAGGAAGTTAGCTCAAAGTTGAGGAAACAACATGAAATTAGAAAAAGATTATGACAACACAGCAATCATTGATCGTGGCATATATAACAGATGGGAATACTATTGCAACAGAGAAACCATGTGCTTTACTGCAGGAAAAAGAAAAGGTTGTTGTAGAAGGTCTACTAAAATTAATAACTCTACAAAAAACCAGTGAAGATAAAGGTGTACAAGTAAAGAGTGGAGATATTATATCGTCTTTAGCTGCGACCATTGAAAGCGATGCAAAGTTAAGTTCATTAACTGGCTTACCAAATTTGCAAGTATTAGATGAGTTGGTGGACTTAATAAAAAGCCACTTTCCTGATGCACGAATTCACAATTTAACTGTAAAGGAACGTATTATTGTTACTTTCATGAAGATGAAGACTGGGCTTCGGTATGTTGTCATTGCTAGTTTATTTAGATCAGTCTCAAGTCAAAGTTGTAAATTAATATTCCACGATATTATATCTAAGCTAGCAGTAATATTAAAACTGGTAATTGTTTGGCCAACATTGGAGGAGTGCCAAAGAAGTTTACCAATTTGCTTCAAAAATTTTTCAAATGTTCGAGTTATTGTAGATTGCACTGAAATAACAGTCCAAAGATCAAAAAATCTGTGCTGTCGAATATTTACTTACTCGCACTATAAGGGAACACAAACTATAAAATTTATGATAGGTGTAAGTCCTGCTGGATTAATTACATTTATTAGCAAGGCATATGGTGGAAGGGCATCAGATAAAGCTATTTTTGAACAAAGTGGTATCATTGATATGTTAGATATGCATAAAGATGCCATTATGGTTGATAAAGGCTTCGTATTGAAGATTTAACAGATGCTCATTTTATTAAACTTATTAGGCCGCCCTTCTTGAAGAAGAAAATGCAGCTATCTAAAGAAGAAGCCCATGAAAATGTTGATATAGCAAGAGCACGAGTGCATATTGAACGCGTAAATCAAAGAATAAAAGTATTTGAGATATTAACAAAACCATTACCATTGTCACTAGTTCCAAAAATTGATGAAATTTTTACTGTTATTTGTGCTGTTGTAAATTTATCAGTGCCAATTTTAAGTGATGACAAATTTCTCACGTAAACTAATATGTGTAAGTTAAGAGTGAAGTAGACATATCATGTTATCAACTGATAGTCTGCCTATGTATGTATATATTTCTTTATTTTACACTAGGTTCATCAGCTTTTTAAATCGCACATTTTTGCTAGATTTGTAAGTTCAATTTTTTGTATCTGTTTTACATTTTCTTTTCACATTTCGTTTTAAATACTGCTTTCTATAAGGGTAACACTGAAGGTTTTTTATAATTGATACACTTTTTAGTCAATTTGGAATGTGGCAGAACTATATTGTAGTACTTTTTGTTAGTAAATTAAAAAAAAAATAAATACAAATAAAATATTTTATTTCTTTTTATTTATTTATGCATACCATATGCAACATATGATTAAAATAGTTCAATTGTAATGTTTGCAACAACATGTTCACAAAAGGTTCGTCAAATTTGACATTTATGTTCACAAACGTATTATCCATTGATGAATATATGATAAAATCACATTGGTGAATATTAAGTATTGCCATACTCAACTGAATTTGGGCATAATATGCATGCTTTTTCTTTAAATTAAATTTGTTGTTTTCTGTAACAATAAACTTACACTGGGTAGCCAATTGTGTCGCTGTTATTTTCTTACCTAAAAAAGAATGAATTTTTAATTATCTCTGTTATTGTTTTGATTATATTGAGGTAGTACCTTCAAAAGGGCATTTAATTTCTAATAATTTTACTGGTGTATTTCCCTCAAACACAATTCCATCAGGTGAACATGCTAGCCACTTCTGCTGACTACTTATTATTAAACCTGATTGAATTACTTGGCAGTTTGAACTTGCTATATAACAATCTCGTGCTGCAGATTCAAACTGAACACCATGATCCACATATTTATTGCAAAATTTCTTAGGCCAAAAATATTTTGCAGCTTTTTTCTCCCATTCATTTAGACTATATGTATATAATTCGTAACATCTAGAAGCTGTAATCCGAAATTGTCTTTCTTTGAACCATTTTTCTTTGCAACTTTTTGTTTCTAGTTCTACTGATAAAATATCGATGTTACAAATTTCTCGGTATATATTTCTACAGCAGTCCTTTACAGGAATAATTTGGGGCATATTGTTTAAAGGAACACTATTTAAAGCATTCTCAAACAATATGCTAGCTTGACCTTCTCCAGTTACTGTTTCCATAGTAACTATTCTATGACCAATTCTGTAATACAAAATGCTTCTTACTTATTCTACTTAATAAATATTAATGATCTTACCTATGTTTTGCCAGTGCAGAATTAAGACAAACCAATATTAATTTTGATAAAAGCACATCAGCATCTACCCTAACGTCCTTTACTTTAGATAAAGAGTTTCTAATAAAACAACCGTGCTCCTTTATCGGAATAGCTTTATATTTCTCAACAATGGTCGACTTCTTCCAATAACATTTCATGTCAGTAGACGAGATTGCTGGTAGGTTCTTCATATCATCCCTATGATATATTAAGATTATAATTTGAATTTATTGCAAAAAGAAAAATACCTTGTACACAAAATCAAAACTGCTGCAACATGTTTGCATCGTCCAGACATTCCACCTTTACAAGAACAAACCGCCTTTGATACCTGGATTTCATTGCTCAAGATAATGAATATTGTTTTTATTTCATGTGGTTTTCCAGTTAATGCGCTACTTTGCAAACAAAGAGCAAATATATCAATTGTGCAAGAAGTTTTCTCCAAAATACCACAAGTTATAATATGTTTGGCATTAACAATTGCTTCTCCTCGCCAATACACCTAGAAGCAGGGGTAGCTTCTAGATATCCAAAGAGATTTTTCAAAGAAAGTACATATCTTTCACTTTCCATGATTCCTGATTCCTAAAAAAAGATCAACACTTTTATGCCATGTCCCTTTAAACATCTATTACTGCGAAAAAAATGCATAAGATACTTACAAATTGTTCAATACACACTAAGTAAATAGTTAAAAAAAAAACTGTTATCAATAAAAATTACTTAAACGTAAAGAATAATTAACGAGAAACACAAACAAGAAGAAATACTAACACACTACATAAGCACTCAAGGAGAATTGTCCCTCACAGTCCCTCAGTCGTTAGTACTAATATCGTTCTGAAGAGGGCGTTTGGTTAATTTGAATTCCCTATTGTCGCAATAAAAAGATTTCTAAACAGATAAATAATATGAATGAAAAACTTAATGAGTGCATTAAAATAATAACTGAACAAAATAATTTAATTCATAAAATTTTAGAAACTGTAGTAGATAAAGATAATGCAAACAAAGTAGCTACAAACTTCACATATAGTGAAATATTAAAAAATAATAGAGATGCGATACTGATAAAGCCAAAGAAGGATGGTCAAAAATCACAGGAGACGGAGAAAGATATAAGAAAAAAAATCCAAGCGAATTAGCTGTAGGAATTGAAACAATCAAAACTGTAGGAAAAGGTAGCGTGGTAATTAACTGCAGCGATAATAGTTCCAAAGAGAAATTAAGAGAAAATGTTAAAAAAACTATTGGTAATAAATACGAAATAATTGATCCAAAACTAAAACATCCAAAAGTAATAGTTACAAGGGTCGAAAAAGACATTGTTGATGAAAGTAATGAGAAAATATTGAAAGCGATTATAACTCAAAATGAATTAATCAATATTGATGAAAGTATTCAAAGCAAAATTACAGTTGAACGAAAATACTTAGACAAGAAAAAGAAAAATTATGGAAATATTATACTATGTATTCATCCCGAGCTATACACAAATATTATAGAGAAAACGAAATTAAACGTAGGATGGAAAAGTGTAATATATATGAATACATCAATATTATTCGATGTTACAGATGCGCAGGATACGGTCACTTTGCCAAGGAATGTAAAAATGAGGAATACTGCGGTAAGTGTGCCGCTAAACATGAAACTAGTAAATGTAAATCCGATACAATAAAATGCATAAATTGTAAAAAAGTAGTTGATAAACTCAAAATTGACATCGACGTAAATCACACTGCGTTTGATAAGAAATGCCCACATTACAATAGAATATTAGAAAAACAAAAATTGAAAGCTAGATATCAATAGCAATTAAATTTAAAAAACATACAGAAGTTTACATCCAAGTATATGAAGTAATAAACGCAATAACCAACAATAGAAGAACTGGCGGAATTTTAGTGTATATAAAAGACAATATTCCTTATCACGTAAAACTTATTAATATATGTAGACAAAAATACTTGCAAATAAATTTAAGAGATTAGTCATTAAGTATGTTTTAAATAAGTATTAATGTAAATTAAATGTAATAATGCCAGCTATTGACACAAAGTTAAGAGATTAGTTAAGTATGTTTTAGATAAGTTTTTTATGTAAATCAAATGTAACAATATTAGCTATTGCTAAATAAATTTCCATTATTATTATTATTATTAAAAGTAGCAAACCGGAGGTATTGTTACCCAACGAAGCGTTATCTCTTTTAGTAGAATGTAAACTCGAAAAGTCAATATAAAGCGATCCGATCTGTAAGCATTGCAAAAAATTCAAAATTGTACCCTTCGTATGAACAAGAAAAAAAATCTAAAGACAGATGTTACCCTGAAGGTATTGTTGCCACGGAAAGCGGAGCTTCAGTTTCAGTTCAAGCTTTGTTGAATCATACAACTGAAAGAATTTTAATGTTGCAATCAGAAGTTATTAAGAGCCTATGCGAAAAAGATATCACTAATTTCGATTAAATATGTAAATGGGGATGTGATAGCACTTCCGGTCAGAGCGTTTACAAGCAACACTACGTCCGATGAAAATATCTTTTCTATTTCACTCGTTCCATTACAAATTGTCCATATTAAGAAAGATACAAATACAGAACTAATTGTTTGGAAGAATCCTCGAACTTCTTCCACTAGATTTTGTCGCCCAATAAAAGTTTTATTTCTGCATGAAACAGCTGAAGTTACTATAAAAAAAGTTGAGTTAATAAAAGAAGAGGAAGCTAAGCTTGAACCATTTGAAATCATAATGTTCAGAAAAACTATTACTGTAAATTTCAAGCTGGCATTGACTATGGTCGATGGTAAAGTTATTAATTCGATTACTGATACATCCTCTAGCATGCGCTGTTATCTTTGCAAATCTACTTCTAAGGAATTTAATGATATTGACGAGAAACCAATAGGTGAAAATAATTTGCAATTTGGAATATCGTCTTTACAGGGATGAATACGAATGATGGAATGTTGCTTGCATATATCTTACAAACTAACTATTAAAAAATGGCAAGCACAAAAGGAAGATAAAAAAATCGTAGAGGAAAGAAAAAAGTACAACAAGGTTTTCGTGATCGATTAGGGCTTATTGTAGATCAACCCAAGCAAAACTAAGGTAGTTCAAATGACGGCAATACCGCGCGACGATTTTTCCAAAATTCTGAAATTTCTGCTGCTATAACAGGTGTTGATAAAGAGATTATTGAACGATTTCATGTCATCCTACAAACTCTGTCTGGCGGCTATAAGGTTGATGTGCAGAAATTTCAGAAGTACACTATAGAAATCGCAAAGAAACTTGTCGAAATGTACCCATGGTTTTTCATGTCAACTGCTGTGCACAAAATTTTGATTCATGGCCATCAAATCGTTAACTCCTTGATGCTTCCGATTGGCCAGATGACAGAAGAAGCACAAGAGTCTTGCAATAAGGATATTAACAAATTCTGAGAAAATTTTTCAAGGAAATGCGACAGAGCCAAAAACATTGAAGACGTTTTTCGCAGGCTATTAATAACGTCGGATCCAGTTATTTCTAATTTGCGTAAACTGCCTCAGAAAAAAATGCATTTATTGTCTCCTGATGCGTTAGCCTTACTAGACCCACTCTCTGTTGAAGAAGTCAATACACACTTTGTATTATGCTGTGAAAACGTCGAAGACGATGAAGGGTCTAATACAGATAGTGATTAAATAAAATTAAAAATTAGTTTGGAATAAAGTTTTGCATATCATCAAACATTTTTATTTAGCTCCCCAGATCCAAATTTTCCGAAAAAAATGAAAACCTGTGAATTTGATTCATTTCAATAAAAATTTTTGTTTTATGTAGCTTTTTAAACCAGCATTTTGTTTTTTTTTTTAATTCAATATCGGATTCTTAATCAGCGGCCCAAAAAAACCCTATGTGCACAATTTCGGAAAAAAGCTCAATGCCTTCATATTTTGGCCAACTTTTTGGAGTTTTCCTCCACTGTGCGGCGCCACGAATGTTTGTAGTTACGTCATTAAATGAATAGTAGAGTAAAGACATGCGTTATACATGAAAATCGAAAAACATACGTGTACATAAGCGTCATATTAGTATGTTACGTACACTCGGTACGACTTAATCTTCGAACGATTTTAATAAGGTAACTCATTGAAATCGTTCGAAGATTAAGTCGTACCGAGTGTACGTCTTAGCCTTCAATGACATACGTCTGTAATTTACTAAAATAGCAATACATTAGTTGAAGTTAGATAGAATACAATCGAGTAAGTCGTTAGTAAGCGCATAATAATTTCTATCGCAGTGCATGTAACTTAAGCTCTACAAAAATACAGAAATTGACATTTGCTATTTGCTTTGTATTGTTCAGTATTGTTTATTTGCCTCTTTTAGTTTTCAACGTCTTTTCCATTTTATTCACGTCTTTTTTGTACTAAAAGTTCTTTTTACAACTATAGGGAAGTTAATTTAATAGTTTGTGGTAAGTGTCAAGATGTAATGAGTATAAAATTAAAGCATTTTTCTCAGTGTGTTTCTAGGTTATAATTCAAGATACCCGGTAGACGACTTAGTTCTTGTTGCAAAGAATTGGTTAGCCATTTACTGATGTATTTTGAACAAGAAAAAGAAAATAGAGCTCCTTTACTACCTGTTGATGCTGTTCACGAGGTAAAGTGTAATTATTTCTTATTAATTCAGTTATATACATAGTACAAATTGTAGAGAGTTGCGAATGCTTTGGGAATTTCTATGGGTACCGTGTATAATTTAAAACTCAAGAACAAAGCCGCACCTACTGTTCCTTCATCTAGTACTGCGACTGTCCTGTACAAACCAAGGGCAATGCCCAAATCGCGTGATGTATCAGAGAAGGTAAAAATGGAAGTTCGAAATGTAATTTATGAGATGTACAAAGACAGTAAGTATCTTTTATAAGTAAATTCGAATTGAAAAAATACATATATTTTTATAAAGAACCATTTAACAGTAAACTCCTTGCAAGAAGTACTGGAACACAGAAACATTTTACAGACTAGCTCTACTTCACTGCTCGACGTTTACTACATCTTTTGGGGTTTAGGTTTAAAAAAGATGATAACCGCAGAGCCCTTATGGAGAAAAATGATATGGCAGCATTGCGATTTTCCTTTTTAAGAAAATATCAAACACTATTGACTTGCCCTTTACAAAGAGATATTGTATTTTTGGATGAAACCTGGATTTTTTCTAAGGGAAGTCAAACCAAATCATGGCAAGATGACAATATTAAGAGTGTTAGAGAACCAGAGGGATATGATGGGAAACGGTTTATTGTTCTGCATGCTGGTACGAGAAATAGCTTTATACCTAACGCAAACTTAATATTTAGTTCAAAATCATCAAGAAGTGATTACCATGGCGAGATGAACAACGATTTATTTAAAAAATGGGTTAAACACAACTAATCCCTAATTTAGAAGAACCATCGCTAATTCTAATGGATAATGCTCCATATCATAGTGTTTTGATGGAAAAGTCACCAAATCAGAGTTGGTCTAAAGGAGATATCATCACTTGGTTAAATAATAATCAAATCCTCTGTGAAAATACTATGAATAAGAGTAAACTTCTGGAAATAACAAAGAAAAATAAAAAAGAGAAGGTTTATGTTATTGATGAATTGCTTCGAGAACATGAGCATGAAGTTTTAAGAATTCCTCCGTACCATTGTCATTTTAACGCTATCGAGTTAATATGGGCACATGCTAAAGGGTACTACAGGATGTCCGCCGGGAAGGTATACTACTTTGTTTTGCCGCCATTTTGGTAAACATTAGTTTTGCAAGTTCATATTTGGCAGTCGTGAAGTAGAGACGTGTCAAATTTATTATGGAAAAATATTCGGTAAACCAACGTATTTTAATCGTTAAAACATTTTATCAAAATCAGTCATCGATTACTGTGACGATGAGAAACTTACGTGAAATTTTTGAGAGAAACAACTTGCCAACAAGACGCACTATCTATCGTGTAGTGAATGATTTCGAAGAAAGAGGGACTGTAGCTGATAGACCCAAGCATGGACCACAACGTACTGCAAGATCGGCTGAAAACATTAGCTGCTGCTCAAAACAATCCATCAACCTCAATTCGACGCCGTGCTCAGGAGCTTGGTCTTCAAAGAACAACTTTAGCCACAATGTTGCACAAGGATTTGCATTTGTGTCCATTTAAGATTCAGTTGACACAAGAGCTTCTTCCAGAAGACAATTTACGCCGCCGTACATATGCCAATAAGATGCTGCAGCTCGCCCATGACAACCCCGATTTTCACGAAAAAATCATAATGAGTGACGAGGCACATTTTCATTTGACTGTATATGTGAATAAACAGAATTGTCGGTTCTGGGCAATGAAAACCCTCAAATTATTCATTAGTCACCTTTGCATCCATTAAAAGTGACAGTCTGGTGTGCAATTTGGTCAAGAGGAATCATTGGACCTTACTTCTTTGAATCTGAAAACGGCGTAACGGTAACTGTCAATAGGGAGCGATATCGTGATATGATTGAAAACTTTTCAAGGCCACAACTGCATGCTTTGGGCTTGATTAACTTGTGGTATCAACAAGACGGTGCCACATCGCATACAGCCAGGATTACAATGGAATTACTGCGAAACCTCTTTCCACAACAAGTTATTTCAAGAAATGGTGATGTTGATTGGCGTCCACGGTCACCTGATTTGACTGCTCCGGACTTCTTTTTGTGGGGATATCCGAAAAGCAAGGTTTATGCAAACAAACCAGAAACGCTGGAGCAACTCAAACAAAATATTCGTGATGAAATTAATGAAATACCGCGTGAAATGTGTGAGAATGTAATGACAAATGTCGTCAAAAGGGCTCGCATTTCTAAGGCTAACAGAGGCGGACATTTATCTGATATTGTATTCCATACATAATTGCCGACATTAAATAAAACATTTATTAATATAAGATCCATTCTCTATCATTTAATCAAAAATTATAAACAAACAAAGTAGTATACCTTCCCGGCGGACAACCTGTATAATAGACATATTGGTCGAGATGGATATAGTGATGCACAAGTTTTAAAGATGTGGCAAGAAAGTTTAGACAGCTGTACACCCCACATTTGGAGAAACTGTGTAGATCACTCAGAAAAATTAATTAAAGTATGGTATGAACGAGAAGCCAACATAGAAGACTTTGCCTTAACGGTCAATTGTGGGTCAGAAAACGAGAGTGACGACACGGATTAAATATACTTTTAATTGCAACTGATGTTATTCTCTTTCTATATTGACATTATTTATTTAATTAATATACCTTCTATTTTGTTTTGCATATGCTGTTGTTATGTTCGTATCGTCTGTATAAATATATATTTTTTGTTTGCTTTATTTTATTAATAAATAAACAGTTTGTGTTTCCTTTTTCTATGGTAATGTATAATAAATTAAATTACATTGTTACAGTATACTCAATTAAAAATTGTATATTAATAATGAACTTATACGATTCAATTATATTGTAAGCATTAACTAATTTACAATCGGAAGCTTTATTAACAGTAAAATAAGATATTATTATAAGTATTATTTATAATTCTGTTAGTTGCAATCTTTCAAATGAAATGTTAACCAAAAAATTGAGTTTTAATGAAAAGCATAAAAGAAAATCAAATGAAAATGTTGATAACCTAAAAATATTGACAACTAGTATTTCGTGCAAATTCATTGCAAATACGGTTGGTGCACCTGAATTTGTTTCGTATGCTGAATTTTAATAAATAATAATGACGTAACTACAAACATTCGTGGCGCCGACTGTATATAGCATTACGTACAACAAATAAACTGAACGGTACTGAAGGTATCCGTCAGATCAAAACTAGCTTCATATAAAAGAAATAGAGAAATTATACTAGGGCACTTAGCTCAATTACTCGAAGTAGGTGGATGAGTGTAGGTACTTCGCATCGACTTGTGTGTTCGGTCTGTCTTCTGGTCTGAATCCACAAACCACAAATAATAAAAATACCAATTCTTCCCTGCATACACCGCATACCAAAAAAAAGAGGGGGGCGATTGGCGTGTACCCCCATAAGATAGAAGTCTCGATAATCCCCAACAATTATTCCTTGTATGACGGTAATCACTCAAGAACTCCAAATACCAAATTTCTCTGAAAAATTTGTAATTTTACATTTTTCTCCATTTTTATGCCATCAGCAGATGATAATTTGTTATTGCAATAATAAGAGTGCCATGAAACAAGAAAACGATTCATCAGTTCAAACGTCAAACATCAAACGTCAATTCACTAAACAGTTTACTTCAGTTGTAACTATCGAACTTTGCTAAGCAATGGCCGATAGACATTTAAGTATTGCTGAAAAAGCAGAAATTATTCGAATTGTTGGTGACAATGTACGTTCTACCCGAGAGGCGGCTAGAGAGTTTAACGCCAGGCACCCTGAACGTCCACCCATCCGTCATCGAACTGTTGCATACTTGAATAATATTTTCAACACTACTGGAAATGTTACTAAACCACGTCCACGAGGATTGAACAATCGAGAACACCATTTAGATGCAGTAATATTAGCAGCGTATCGTAATAATCCTCACACGAGTTTACGAGATATGGCTAGAAATTTAAATATCTCTTACTCTAAAATTTGGAGATGTCTCCGTCGTCACAAATTGAAACCGTATAAGCCAAAATATTTACACACTCTTGAAGATGGAGATCTCCATAGAAGAATGGAGTATTGTCTATGGGCTCAAGGTAATTATCTAAATGACAGAGAATTTTTGAAAAAAATTATGTTTAGTGATGAAGTTACATTTACTACTAACGGTGTAGTTTCGTCCCAGAACTGTAGATACTGGGCAACAGAAAACCCAAACTGGGTCATCAACTGTAAAAGACAATATTCACAGAAAATTAATGTGTGGTGCGGAATTTTAAATGCACGAATCATTGGCCCGTTTTTCTTTTTTTGACACGCTAAATGCAGAAAGGTTTTTACATTTTTTAAATACTGAATTAATGGATGTGCTTGATGATTTACCACTGGATGAGAGGCGAGATTTGTACTTCCAGCTAGATGGATCCCCGGTTCATAACGCAAGAATAGTGCGAGCATGGTTAGACGAGAACTTTCCGTTAAGATGGATAGGTCGTAATAGCCCGTTAATAGAGTGGGCTCCTAGATCGCCTGACATTACACCACTTGACTTTTTCCTTTGGGGAACTATTAAAAATGTTGTGTATGCATCAAGACCTCAAAACATACAGGAACTGTGTCAGAGAATCCGACAAGCCTGCCGAGAAATTTCCCCAGAAATACTACGACGAGTTGTACTGAATCACAAAAGACGATTGGAAAAATGTATCCGTCTTCAAGGTGATCTAGTTGAAAAAGATCCTATTTAAAATATTGTTCGTTAAATTGTTGCTATATTTTGTTCTTTAATACTGAATAAAATTTGCGAATCGTTTTCTTGTTTCATGGCACTCTTATTATTGCAATAACAAATTATCATCTGCTGATGGCATAAAAATGGAGAAAAATGTAAAATTACAAATTTTTCAGAGAAATTTGGTATTTGGAGTTCTTGAGTGATTTGTAATAACTTTTCTTAATACTTTTTTGCTCTATCTTAATCGCTACTATGACCCGACTTGAAACGCTACTTTTTATTTTAATCGTAGTTGGCTAGATTTTGACTTTATAAAAACTCTATTCATATGAAAAGATGCATTGTCGTGGCCTACATAACTGATAAAAATTTTATATTGATTGCTTTCAAAATAAAAAAGTTATTTAGGTGTCCCCATGAAAAGTGAAACACACTGTACACTGTACTGTATAACGTTACATTTTCTACCTGCGCGCGAAACTTCTACTTAACTCCGTGACCCGAAGAAAAGTGAATTCGAACAAGTTCTGACATAGTCGAAATAATCTAGCGTGGTTCCTAACCTCTGTTTATGCGACAACGCCTAATCCTTCACATAACGACCAGAAGATGACTTTGCTACTATCATATTCCGATTTTGAACTGTTACATGGTGTTGTAAGTAGACGTTAACTTTGAAAAATACATATGTGTTGATTCCAATATTTTATGTGTTTTATGTAGAGAAGTTTTGTCTGTTGCTTTTGGCTCGTCATAAAATCCTTAGGTTAATACAAAAACAACATCTGCTCGAGAAAGACCGACGATTTGTCCTATTTGCTTTCAAGATGTTATAACACATTTCCCAAAACACCTTTTACGTCACCATAAAGATAATGAACAGGTTGTACGTTTGCGAGCTCTAAAACCTGGTAGTAAACAGTGCAAGGTTTGCGACGTTACGCAAACAAGGCTATTTTCATTTGAAAACAGAAAAAGATGTTCTGAATCCAGTACGCAGTTCAAAAAACTCTGAAACCATATATTTTGCGTGTATTTTTTAGTTTTATATAAACATATCAAGCATTGTAAGAATAAACCACAAGATGTACACAATGCAAGTAAAAATTGTTTAACGATTTCTCAGACATTTATGGCATCTGCTATTTCTAAAAATGAGAAAGAAATATTTGGTATCATGCGGCCAGATAACTTCAGTTTTGAGGCAAAAAGTGATATTTTAATATGTCTATACAGCGAAGCACTACTCAATAAACATGATGAAACGTGGATTTTTCAAGATGCAAGTACCTCAAAAACATGGCAAAATGAAAATGTCAAAAGTGTGAAAGCAAAACAAGTAGGTGGCAAAAGGTAATAATTTATTATTTTTTAACTTTGAAATTTTATTCTGTCATATTATAATAGATACATAATATTACATGCTGGAAATGAAGATGGCTTTATTCCTGGAGCCGAATTAATATTTACATCGAATAGCAAAAATTCTGATTACCATGGTGACGTGAACCGTGAAAATTTTTGACGTTGGTTTGAAAATAACTGCTCTGCAATTTAGAAAATACTTCTATGATTGTCATGGATAATGCAAGTTATCACAGTACTATTAAAAATAAGCCTCCAATATCGGCCTCAACAAAATTAGAAATTACAAATTGGCTGAATACAAACAACATCACCTTATTCAATGGCATTAAAGCTACAATTGCTAGATTTAGTTGAACGGTTAGTATCATTAATACTTCTTTTTATAATGACTGATAATTATTATTTACAATTTTAAGCCACCATCTATTTATGAAGCCGACGAGCTAGCTATGAAATATGGTCATACAGTACTCTGTCTACTTCCATACCATTACATGTTTAATCCAATAGAATTGGTATAGGTATTAGCAAACGATATTATAAGAACCATATTGGCAAATACGAAAGAACTGAAGATGGTTGCATAAAATAATGGCAGGAAGCTCTCGATGGAATAACTCCAACGTGCTGGTCAAATAGCATTCGTCACATCGAAACAGTGTTACGTTTTATTTTGGTGACCTAAAAGATTTCGCTTTAGTTTTCTGCGAACTTAGCCTACTATATAATTTTACCTGCTACGTGACTGTGTAAGGTTTTTTTTGTTTGTAATACAGATCTGTTTCGGGTGTTGAAGACTGATGCATATTTCATCTTGCGGCTATATTTCCTTTTTTACTTTAGGTGAGACTGCGTAGAGTGAACTTACACTCTACGAATGGATTATTTTTGTCAGGCGAGTCCTATCGTTATTGATGGATGCATTTATTTATTAACAGCCGATGCTAATTTAGGGAATATAAACATTTGCTCTTAAAGCCATCAGTTGGCGTTTTCTCTCGGTCTTGTCGTACACAGCTTACGTTTTCTCTTCAGGATTTTAGAGTTCAGAGTTTCATTTGCTACAATTGCTTCAGTTAGTCCAATTAGTATTTGTTTTATACACCTACCTGGGTTAATTTCATAGCTTTGGTATTCTTTCAGCCTATCTGTCTTATGACTTCGTTGCAGGTTATGTACGACTTGATCTGTCACTAATAGCCTGGGGAGTTTTACTATTCACAGTTGCGTACTCTGTCGCGTTTTCTTGCAGGGAACTATTACTTAAATCGGGATATATGTATTATTTGTATAATTGAGGTTTGGACGCTCTTTCGCGTTATTTTGAATTAATCTCTTTCAAGTTTTTCTTACTACTTCGTTTTGTTGCTGAATTTGTTGAGAGTTGTCGTGGCGTTCCTTCGTGAAACTATCGCTAGATGGCGCATGACGATCTTCAGCTGTCTTCAGGGTGCTGCGCGGAGATTCATGGCACTCGGCTTACTTACGAGGGTCGAGGATTCACTTGACGGACATTAAAGTGAGTGGACGTTCTTTTCGGCTTGTAGCTGGTGGTAATATGGAGAAATTTTAAGCCACGAATTGTCGGATTTGTTCACCGGCTACGTAACTTTATCAGCGGATTTTGGTATTTGGAATGGTTGTTAGCGTTTTGCCTTGGTAAATATCTGTTGATATGACGCCGTTGGGCGGATTGGATTATTAGCACATTGTGAGTGGCCATTGTTCTTTCTTCGCCGCTCAAGCATGTTAGCGTACATCTTGAAGTCCGTTTTGCGTCTCGTTTTTGGTTCGCCTCGAATTTAATTCGGTAAGCAGTCCTTTCCTTTTTTTTCTTATTAGATTTGTCTATCTTGTATGTTTCTTTTAGAGGTTCTAGTGAAGGGGTTTTTATCTTCCCCGACGAGAATTTATTTTTGGTGAATCCCTGTACATATATTTTGGGTAAGGTGTTCAATGTATAGGATCGTTAGCGTCGCTACAAGTCTGAGCTGGGTGCACGAGGTAGATTGGGAGTGAGTCTTTTTGTTTTCTTTACCGTGGAGATCCCAGTTCAGCGTGGGAATCAACCGGACTTCAAGTCACCATCGTACCATCGAGCTATCAGTAATATTTTGTGTGAAATTGTAGAAGTCAACGTTCAAGGTCAGAGGTCTAAATTTTAATTTTTAATAGTAAATTTTCTTGTTAATTATTTTGAGCCCCTCCGGCATAGTCTTTAATACTCGTTGGGCCTTAAGCCACACAGTTGATGATTAAACGCTGCATTTTGGTAGCACGTATTTCTTGGTAGGTTTGTAAATCCACCAGGTAGGGCTTCACCTAGCCCGGTGTTTGTTTTTTTTTGGCCGTGCAGGCCTGTTAGTTTTTTTTTTTTGTATATTTTGTAACTTAACAGTGGGGACTATTCGTTGGCACCAAGTGCATTTTAGCTTTAGAATTGTTGTAGTTTTTGGTACCGATATCAACCTTGTGTAACGGGTTGGTTTATATTTATGATTTTGTAAACGATGGTTGTAAGCGGAAAACTCTGGTGCACCACGGTACTGTTGCGGGTAATTTTTTAATTTTGTACGATTTTCGTTATCTGTACTTTGAATAACAACCTACTGGATACGTTCGGAATTTGTTCTGGTGGTTGCCTACCTTATTTCGGGGGAAAGCACACCAAACGGTATTTTTATTTTTTTGTAAATATATACTTACTTTACAACTAGAAGGTGGACCTGTGTTTTTTTATGATAGCTCACCCTCGCATAAATTAGAGTAAATTCCGGTCTCGTGACACACCTTATTGTTTTCGGTCGACTTTTTTTTTCTATTTCAATACCGTGCGCTCGAACCCTACCCACTACTCTTCCATCCCACCTCAGAGGTTCTCAATTTACTCAACGACCTCGACGGAGCGTAAATTAAATTGAATGGCGCCTTTTTCTTACTTCTGGGTACTGACGTCTCGAACTATACTTTCGAACCACGCCGTCTCCACAGCAGCTGGCAGGCGCTCCGAATGAGAGGCAACAAATTTAAGGGTAGCAGGTAGGTGCGTTGCGGTTTCCGTTTTTTTTTTTTGTAGTTTTGTGTATTTATTTTTGGAATCTGTACTTTCTTTTGGGCCGGCGCCAACTCTTATTTAAGACCTGCGTATCAACAGAAATTCAGAAATGGTGGGGTAGAGAAGTCGGGTTTGAACGAGAAGAAGTTAGATCTTTAATAATCAATATAGGTGCAGACGAAAACTCCACTGATATCAGCGATTCTGAATAATTATTCTTATTGATAAACCGCTATTATTTTAATATAGTTTATATTGTGTTCTATTTCTTTTTCTTGCTGTGTTAATACGTCACACAGATTTGAGAATTGTTCCTGATGATGTACAATCGACTGGTATTATTGTAGGATGTACCAAGCGGTGTATCATCAGATCGGAAATGGTATTTGTATGATAATATCAGGGCATTGTGTAGTGATTCACAGAAACGAGATTTTGAGGTCCCTAAACCCAACGAATCGAAATTGAACAAAAAGTCAAGTGATGCGACAGCAAGTAAAATACATTTATCACAAAAGAGAAAGAAAAAAAGTGAGATGAGAGTCCAAAAGAAAAAGAAAATTGAAGTGAAAGCGCCGCAAAAGGGAAAGGCTGAAATTGCCAAAAGGATGAAAATCGAATCAGTATAGAAAATGCACTATTTGAAATGGACACTCCATATGAATGTTTCCAACATTACTTTTTTGATTGCTCACACAGATTTGAGAATTGTTCCTGATGATGTACAATCGACTGGTATTATTATAGGATGCACCTTCACAGACTTAGATCATATTACATATTTTAAGATTCACGAGAATCTATATTTTAAATATAGAATAGGTTACATTCTTTACTTAACATTCCCAATACTACCTCAATAACGCTGAATGTGGACATAACTTTACAGAGTAATACTATGTGCTTCTTGAATGCTATGGTTGATGATGAACAAACTACTAAAAAAGACATGTAGCTATGTGTGTAGAATGCATCTTATCTAAACATCGACCATAAAACAGCCAGGATTTCTTCATCATTTCCACCGAGCCATGAGAAGATTAACAGGTGCAAATGAGACTTATAAAATACCGGAGCAGTTAAGAGAAGTGACAGAATATTGAAACCGATCAGCGGAAGTATAAGGAAAGATACAACAGGCATAACTATGAAGGTTTGAAATATAATGCAGGTGTTATGTATCTAATATCATCACCTGCACAGGAAGAATGAATTCCAGAACGTATACCACCATGCTGGAACTGGTGTTGTATCCATCAATAGAGAAATTGTTTGGTATGAACACCGAAGGGGTCTTGTTCCAGCCTCCTGTCATACTGCGTCCGCCAGCAAGGCATGGTTTGAGGAGAATGGGGCAAAGCTTCTGGAGTGGTCACCGCAAAGCCCAGATCTCAACTCCATTGAACATTTGTGGGTTATTGTGAAGAAGAAAGGAATAGGTAACAAATGCAAATCAAAACCAGAACTGGAAGCAGCAATTCGACAAATCTGGAATGGGATATCAGAAACTACATATCGGAAATTAATATCAAATTTACCAAAACGTATAAATGCCGTTATCACGGCACATGGAGGTGAAACAAAATATTAATATTATCATTATTATTAATAAATATTTGCATGTATTCAGTTGTTTTTACTTTTCCATTGTTCAGATGTTATAAAACTCTAATTTTGAGGGTGCCTAATAATTATATCACCGGCTGTATAGTAATTGAAATCTGTAACTGAAAAAATAGTATCATAATAAGTATAAATTTATATGGAAGATAATTCAATAGATTTTTTTTTGTCTCCTGTAAAATATCGTTTTTGAGGATACGAGTTGTTAGCAAAACAGAGTTTTACGTCTTACTCACGGCGCGGCGTATTATCTCTTACGGAGGCTAATGTTAGTAAATTTTTAGAAAGAGATGGAAAATATGGCGACTCTGAACATTTCACCAGAAGGGGCATTGGCAACTCGGTTGCGTTAATAGCTACCTACATTACGAACGATATACAAGAATACAAAGAATGAGCTTTGCGATTGACGATTTCCGCCACTGTTTTTGTTATTCTTAACCCTGCTTCTTGCGTGTTCGGATTTTCTAGCCAGTTATTGTGCCTTTATTGTGTGATTGACTTTTATTAGTTATTTATTTATTATTGTAAGTCGTTATTTTTTGAATCCGTGTATTCGATTTTAGATAATTAATTCTAAAAGAATTTATCACACTTATACATATATTTTTTATTTAAGATGGTGATGTATAGAAAATGCTCTGTGAATGGTTGTGAGGACAAGAGTTCTACAAGTCACAGATTTCCACAGCCCTCTAAATTTAACGCACGATTTAATGAATGGATGATTGCATGTAAAAATGCCGAATTAGAATCATTGGATCCTGATTTTATCTATCGATCATACCGTGTCTGCCATATTCGTTTTGCTGTAGAAGATGGTGCGAGTAATATGTGTTATAAAACTATACAAATACACGTTAAACAATTATATACTTATCATTAAACTATTCTTTGTAATATATAAAACTGTTAAAACTCACGTACACATTTTAGAAAGGTAATTAACTGCATTCTTTTCTTAGAAAATATTATTTTTGTAAAGTGTCACATTCACTTTCTTGTCATTAATTTGTAATTAATATTTATGTATATAAACCACATACTTTAAGCTTAAATTAACAGTTTTTTGCAAGTTGTTATAGAGTCAATAAGTAAAGTATTGTAATCAAATCTATAATTAATACATTGTAACTGTTCTACTGAAGATTGTTATACATTATTTGATTTCATCGAATTAAAGTTGTTTAATGTGAAGCCTGTGTATTTTCAATTTATCAGTATCACAACATAATTTTGGTGTCAGAAGTGGGATAGTAGACAGACAGAAGACCAACAGGAATAACTCTGGTGTATTCCAATACTTCGCTACTATCAAACCTGCGAGAGGAACTCCCAACTCACTCAACCGAGGATACACTCATCATCGGACCTTCGACTTCGAAGATATTTCCATGAAGATATCATACATTATTTCACTGTAAGTAGTTTAATTGTTTCATATTGAGCTATATCAAGTTATCATGCCAGATGCACAAACTAACGTGGACTCCTCCTCTGAAGATAATTCTTCTTCAGCAGAAACTATTCCCACATCCACTCTATTCAAATTTATCCATTCCTTTGATGGAAATAGAGATGAACTTAGTGCATTTCTAACCGATTGCAATCATGCGTATAAATTAGCCAGTAGTATCCAAAAACCTCTTCTACTCACTTTTATTCAAACACAAATACGAGGTAAAGCTAAAACTGCATGCATAAATAGATCTTTTAAAACATGGGATGAATTAAAAGAATTTTTAAAAACTATGTATCAAGATAAGAAACATTATGCACAAATTATTAATGAATTAACGGGACTTCAACAAAGTCATAAAGAAACAATTCAATATTTTGCAATTAGAATAGAAACCACTTTAAAAAGAGCTATTAATGCTGTTCAACACAATTGCACAGAAATCAATGATTTAGATGGTCAAATATCTATGTTAAATCAAATTGCTTTAAATCGATTAATATATTATTCTAAACCAGAAATTTCAAATCAATTACGCACTCGCGATCTAAAAACATTAAATGAAGCAATATCGTATGCGCTTAACGAGGAACAAATACAAGCCATGTATTCACAAAATCCATATAGGAAACCAGTACAAGGCATTTCAAAATTTTGTAAAATCTGTAAGAAATCAGGGCACGATAGTAATAATTGCTTTAAAAAACATAACATAAATCATGTCAATACAAAATTACAAGATAATTCTACTACACCTTCGCCTCCAACACAATATAAATTTTGCAAATATTGCAAACACAAAGGGCATACAATCGACGAATGTAGAAAACGTCAATATAACAATTCAAAAAACCTAAATCAAACTTCGGAAGTCACCGCCGAAATTTCAGCCCAGGAACAAACGTTCCAGGTGACAAGCCATTAATTAATATGTTAAACTCAGAAATCAAAAATATATTGCTCTCTAACAATCCTATGTCCTATATACAAATTCGATCCAACATCGCAAAAAACGGTGTATTCAAATTCTTAATAGACACTGGAGCCAGCATTTCAATCATAAAGGCGCAAAGCCTAAAACCCAAATTCAAATTAAATAAAGATGAAAAAATACAAATTCGAGGTATAAATAAAGAAAAAGTAAATGAAACTTTGGGTATTACACAAATCCTAATAAATGAAACATTACATAAATTCCATGTCATTGCAGAGCAAACAAACATACCTCACGATGGAATAATCGGGCACGATTATCTTAAATCTTCTAATTCTATTATCAATTTCAAGGATGGATGCATTACTAATTCATTTTCTTCTATGCCTCTATTCTTTCTAAATCCGTCATTCGAGCAAAAACAAATTCTAGCACCTCGTAGTGAAACGCTCATCGAAATTGATATCCTAAATCCTGAGATTCAAGAAGGTCTTATTCCTGAAATTAAAATATCGGATTCCGTTTTCTTGTGCAAAGCTATCACAAAAGTCCGATCCAATTCAAAAGCCTATGCAACAATACTAAATTCTTCCAATTCTAGGCAAACGATTTCAAAACCTTTCATTAAACTTGAACCACTGTCTAAAGAGAGCTTCGTTTTTTCTACCTCTCACAATTATTCAGATAGGGTAAGCAAATTAAAAAGCAGTATTCGCACTAATCACTTGAATCTAGAAGAAAAAGCTGCATTATTAGAGCTATGTACTCAATATAGTGATATATTTTATTTAGAAGGCGACCAGCTAACGTATACGAATGCAATACAACACGAAATTCCAGTCACTTCTAAAGTTCCTATTTCTACTAAAACCTACAGATATCCTGAAGTTCACAAGGTTGAAGTGAATAAACAAATCGACCAAATGCTCAAGCAAGGTATTATTCGACCTTCAGTATCTCCATGGTCATCTCCCTTATGGGTAGTCCCCAAAAAACTCGATGCATCAGGTAATACTAAATGGCGCATAGTCATAGACTATCGTAAGTTGAACGATGTAACAGTGGGCGATGCTTATCCATTGCCGAACATTACTGATATTCTCGATCAACTAAGTCATTCTACTTACTTTACTACTCTGGACCTAGCATCAGGTTTCCATCAAATCCTTACTAAATCAGAAGATTGTTCTAAAACTGCCTTTTCGACTCCTCTAGGTCATTACGAATACACTCGAATGCCTTTTGGATTAAAAAATGCTCCTGCTACTTTCCAAAGGTTAATGAATAATGTTCTAACAGGATTACAAGGACTACAATGTTTTGTATATCTTGATGATATAGTAATCTATGCCAATTCGATACAAGATCATCAAAATAAATTACATTCAATACTTGAGAGATTGCGAACGAATCATCTGAAATTACAGCCTGACAAATGTGAATTCATGCGTAGGGAAGTAACTTATCTAGGTCACGTCATTTCCGAAAATGGTGTAAAACCAAATCCAGAAAAAATTGCTATCATCAAAGATTTTCCAATTCCACAAAATGCAAAAGATATAAAGTCATTTCTTGGATTAGCTGGATACTATAGAAGATTCATTGAAAACTTTTCCAGTTTATCGAAACCCATGACAAAATTACTAAAGCAAGGCATTCCTTTTCTATGGACATTTGAACAACAACAATCATTTGATACTCTACGTGAAAAACTAATGTCAGAACCAATCCTACAGTATCCTGATTTTAGTCGCGAATTCGTCCTTACTACAGATGCTTCTAATTTTGCAATAGGTGCTGTTTTATCACAGGGAAAAATTGGTGAAGATCTTCCAATTGCTTATGCTTCTCGTACTTTAAATAAATCTGAATGTAATTATTCAACCATTGAACGCGAACTTCTAGCGATCATTTGGTCAACAAAACATTTTAGATCTTATTTGTACGGAAGGAAATTTAAGATTGTAACCGATCATAGACCTCTAACATGGTTGTTTTCAGTTAAAGATCCAGGTTCAAAATTAGTCCGTTGGAGATTAAAACTTTCCGAATATGATTATGAAATAGTTTACAAATCTGGTAAAATAAATTCTAACGCGGATTGTCTTTCACGTATTGTTCCTACTGTAAATAACGTATTAGTAAACACAGAAACTTTTAACGACTTTTATAAATTTCAACAAATGTCTGAAACCTGTGAAAATATAAACGTTCATGAAGTAAACAATTCAATCATAGACGTAAAAGGACATATTGCACATTTTATTTCTATTGAATTAGATGAATCAGAAACAGAAGTGATAGAAAATGTAGAAATCTTAAGGAATACTGAACATGAATTATATTCAGTTGTTAAAATGAATTCATTGTCAGATGATAGATTAATTTTTGTTTCATTCATTAAATTGCGTCATTATGACACTATAAAATATAGCGATCTGTTTTATACAATTCAAAATCTAAAAATAAAGTTAAAAGAGTATAACATTAACGAAATAACATTACCAAATCCAAATGACAGTTTTTCAAATTTAAAATTAGACAAAATATCAGCAATAATTAATTTCGTCTTTCGCAAAGAAATTATTAAAATTAATATATGTACTAATGAACTAATTCAACCTTCTGAGGACGAAATTAAAACAATTCTAAAAGAATTTCATGATTCACCTACCGGTGGACATCAAGGGTTTTATAAAATGTATAATCGAATAAAAACAAAATACAAATGGAAAAATATGTCTAAAGAAATAAAACATTATGTCAAAACTTGTATCAAATGTCAAGTTAACAAAAAATCTAGAAAAATATCTAAAGTTCCAATGGAAATTACTACTACATCGTCTCAACCTTTTCAAAGACTAGCAATTGACATAGTAGGACCTTTACCTTTAAGTGAAGAGGGAAATAAATTTATTTTAACGATGCAAGATGATTTAACAAAGTTTTCATTTGCTCACGCTATTCCTAATCATGAAGCAAAAACCGTAGCCAATAAACTTGTAGAAACAATAACGAGCTTCGGCATACCGAAAACTATCCTTACTGATCAAGGTACAGATTTCACATCAAATTTAATGAAAGAAGTTACCAAACTTTTTCAAATTAAGCACTTACTTTCATCAGCCTATCATCCTCAAACAAACGGTGCTTTAGAAAGATCACATTCGACTTTAAAAGATTATTTAAAACACTATATAAATGAAGAACAAACTAATTGGGATGAATATCTAAAGTTTGCTATGTTTTCATATAACACAGCAATACATTCATCTACAAAATTCACTCCCTATGAGTTACTTTTTGGTCATAAACCTATATTACCAAATTCCTTGAAACATGAGCCTGAATTCAAATATACTTATGATAACTATATAGATCTGTTAAAATATCGACTAAATAAAAGTTATCAAATAGCAAAAGAAAACCTAATAACTAATAAAGAAAAATCTAAAAGTAATTACGATTCAAATTCTAAAGACAAACAATTCACTGTCAATGACAGTGTTTTCCTTAAAGATGAATCAACAAAAATAGGGAAAAACAAGAAATTATCATCAGATTGGAAAGGCCCATATAAAATCATATCCATTGACAAACCTAATGCTGTAATTCAAATAAAAAGAAAAAAGGTTACAGTACATTTTAATCGACTAAAACTAGCCAATATTGTTTCAGATGCGGATGCTTCGCCATCACGCTAGGATTTTCAATAAATCCAATTCAAAATTCCAGTGGAATATTCTATGAGCACATTGGACATGCTAAATTTTATTCCAACAACTGGCAAATCCTTTCATATATTAACATCTCGTTCTACGAACATAAATTAAAACTCATTGAAAGAGTTTATCAGCATACTGAAAATATGTGTAAAATTCCAAGTTTAGATTCAGAATTAGTCACATGTCAACAAACAATTAATTTCGTTGCAAGTCAGATAAACATTATAACTGCAAAAGATAGTGCATTGAAACATTTAATTAATCATTCTCCTACTAGAGCAAAACGGGGAATATTTAACGGTCTAGGGACTGCTTGGAAATGGTTAACAGGATCATTAGATGCTAACGACGCCACATATTATGATAAAATATTAGCTGAAACAGATAAAACCGACAAAGAAATTCAAATATTAATGAAAGATCAAATACAAGTTATAAAATCTACTATTTCAAATTTTAATGATTCCATATCTACGTTAAGAATCAATGAATCAGTTTTTAACAAAAATATTCAAAAGTTTAATCAATTTGCAAATTCATTTAGCAATCGTACCAAAAGTCTGGAACGACTTAGTTTAGCGACAAACCATATTGCTTTATTAAGTTATTTAGTAAATGAATTGTCAGAACAATATGACATTCTCATTAATGCTGTATTATTTGCAAAACAAAATGTGATACATCCTTCTGTAATTACACCTATTCAATTAATTTCAAGTTTGCGTACAAAACTAAATTCTTTAACTGAAGGTTTAACATTCCCAATATCATTAGACGAGCAACATGCTTCAAAATTAATCGAAATTAGTAAACTTTCGGTATATTACAATGACAATAAGATTGTGTTTGTTATAAAGATTCCATTAACCTCAAATTCAATCTTCAATTTATACAAATTAATTCCTTTACCTATTCCTCATCCAAACAAAAAAACGTTTGCGTATATTGAACCAGATTTTAAATTTATTGGTCTTACCCAGAACAAAGCTCAGTATGTTCACTTAAACTCTTTAGCAGATTGTTTTCAACTCACACACAATGAATACCTATGTGAAAAACACGAGATACATTCCACATTAGGAAATAATGATTGTGAGATATCTCTAATAACTACATATTTAACGGAAATCCCAAAAACATGTCACACAAAATCTATTTCTGGTACAATCAGAATTTGGCATGAATTGATGACGAAGAACAAATGGATTTATGTATTATCAGAACCTACGATTCTTACTATTCTATGTCCTAATACCACTATGAGTGATAAAAAACTCCAAGGAATCGGAATAGTAGAACTTGATACAAATTGTAAAGCTTATTCTAACGACATTCAACTGATAGCTTCTCATCATATTAGTTCCATATATGAAAATTTAGTACCAAATGTTCCGATACTAGAAGATAACTGCTGCACTGAAAAACAAAATAATTCAACTCTAGAAACGTTCTATTTCCAACCTATTCATTTTTCAAATATTCGCCTCGATGAGTTGAAAGTAACATCACATAAATTAGATGATTTGAACGATCAAATTAACAGTCGTCTAAATCGACAACAGATTATTCAGTATTCAAATTGGTTTTCAATACTAATTTCTGTTATAATTGGTATAATAGGAACTACTATCCTATACAAAATCTTAAACTACATTGGACTTATATATCTACTTAAGAAATTATTCCGATGCAAAGGCAAGCAAGACCATCATGGATGTTTAGTACGCATATATAATCAGTGTCAAAGTTCAAATAATCCTAGTGCTACGATACTCAGGTTAAGTGATATTGAAGAATCAGAAGAATTCGTATCAACTCCGACCGCACCACCAATATACCAGGCCGAAAATCGCCGAGTAACCCGATCCATGACGAAAAATACGGAAAAAGAGTCCACTGAACGAACTCGAATTCCGCATATGTTTGACGATCAATGAAGGCGTTACCTTCCAGCATCACCTTCATTCTAAGGGGGAAGTGTTATAAAACTATACAAATACACGTTAAACAATTATATACTTATCATTAAACTATTCTTTGTAATATATAAAACTGTTAAAACTCACGTACACATTTTAGAAAGGTAATTAACTGCATTCTTTTCTTAGAAAATATTATTTTTGTAAAGTGTCACATTCACTTTCTTGTCATTAATTTGTAATTAATATTTATGTATATAAACCACATACTTTAAGCTTAAATTAACAGTTTTTTGCAAGTTGTTATAGAGTCAATAAGTAAAGTATTGTAATCAAATCTATAATTAATACATTGTAACTGTTCTACTGAAGATTGTTATACATTATTTGATTTCATCGAATTAAAGTTGTTTAATGTGAAGCCTGTGTATTTTCAATTTATCAGTATCACAACATATGTATTTACAAAAAAACAGCTGTGCCAACACTTCATTTACCAAAATCTTCAACTCCTGCTAGTGAGGAAAGCAGCATATGTGTTGAATCTAAAAGTGTTGCAAGCACTTCTTCAGATGGTCATATGAGTGGCATATTTGATCAATCCTCAAGTAGCGAGATGAATGTTTCCACATCACCGAGGAAGCGTAGATTATCGGAAGATGTGGCTCTATTAGAAGCACCAGCAAGAATACCAAACCGTAAAAAGTAGTAGATATTTACTACTAATTTCATTTATTACTCCATACTCTCTTTACTATACACACATCTTCTATTGATTGATTTTTTTTATATTATATTTTTAGTGCCGTATATTCCGGCGTATAAACCACACCGGTGTATATATTCGTTGTATAAGACGCACCTAGAATTTGTAACGGTCAGTTGTTTTGAAATCACAGACGTGAGACGTGCGCATAAAAAGATGGCTCCTACAAAACGTTCAAAATATGAAACAAGCTTCAAGTGTACTGTAATACAGTGCGGAAAGAAACACGGTAATCGAGCTGCTTCAAAAATGTACAACGTAAACGAATGTATGATACGACAATGGAGAAAGAATGAAGAGAACATAAAAGAAATGCCAAAAAGCAAATGTGCATTAAGAAAGGGACAAGCCAAGTGGCTAATATTACAAGAACATGTCAAGCAGTGGGTTTTAGAAAGTCGTAAAAATGGATTGATTGTAACAAGAAGCTCTATTTGTTTGTTTGCACTAAAATGGGCAAAATGTAATAAAGAAGAAAGTGTAAATTTCGAGGCATCTCAAAGTTGGTGTGGAAGATTTATGAATAGAAACAATCCAGTGCTTCGAGAAAAAACCAAAATTTCACAAAAATTGCCAGACAATTTGAAGGTATGAAAGTTTGAAACGTTGGTAATTCAGGCAAGAAAGAAAGAAAATTATTTATTGACCCAAATTGGCAATATGGATGAAACACCAGTGATGATGGATATGATCGACAATAAAACAGTCGACCCGAAAGGAACTACAACAATTAATATAAGGACTACTGGCAATATAAAAAATAGGTTTACTGTTGCGGTATCCTATCTAGCAGATGGTACAAAATTGAGGCCAATAGTAATTTTTAAAAGAAAAACTTTACCGAAATTAAAATTGCCTGCTGGGGTTTTTGTTCATGTCCACGAAAAGGGATGGATGGATGAAAAAGGCATTGAGTTGTGGATAGTACATGTCTGAAAAAAACCGACCAGGAGCTCTAGGAAAACAATCTCTTTTAGTTTGGGACATGTTTAGATCTCATTTAACCGAAAAAAACTAAAGAATATTTAAGACAATGTAACACTGATATAGCCGTTATTCCTGGAGGATTGACTTCCTTCCTGCAAGTATTAGATGTGTGCATAAACAAACCATTCAAAGAAAATTTACGGAAACAATGGATGTGTGGATGTTGGAGGAAGAGAAAACTTATACCAAAGAGGGCAAATGCGTCATGCTTCATTAGATATCTGTGAATGGATAATTAATGCATGGAAAGATATTTCAACATGTAGTGATCAAGTCTTTTAAAAAATGTTCAATTTCAAGTAATCTCGATGGGACAGAAGATGACTTTTGTTGTTAAATGAAGAAAAAGAAAATGATAATGGTGATATTCATCAAGATGGCGTACCAGAAAATATTACAGAAGATGAGTATAATGAACTTCTTATGTCTACTGATGTGTAACTAAAAAAATGTATGATTCTTTAGATGAGAAAGTTATGGGGCTAGTGATATATGTATATGCAGAGTCCAGAGTGTTATCGTCTCTTAACAAAGATATTCGCTCTGGCCTCCAGAAAGACTCTCATGAAGTTATTGAAATTGGTTCCACTGAAAGCAGATGTGAATAATGTTATTTTTAATCATATAGCAGCCATTACCGCAAATAAACCAGCTACCTACAGACTCTGTAGTTTACTGTTTGATGAAATGAGCATACAGCCACACATTCGCTTAAATATTAATAATAATAAAGTCAATGGATTTGAAGATCTTGGATATACAACCCGAAATTCCATTGCAGACCATGTTTTAGTTTTTATGGTTTAAGGACTACTAAAAAATTGGAAATAACCATTACTATATACCTTTACTGCCAGTGGAATCAAGAAAATTGATTTAGTTACAATATCTGATCAAGAAGCCCCAAATGTAGCTGCCATAAACTATTGAAAGCAAGAATATCAAACCTATGTGAAAGCACAAGGTGAGAAGCCTAACCATATAGTGGATGGAGTTAACGGCAGAGAGGTAGTGCATATTTATGATCCGTCACATCTTTTAAAAGGCATCAGAAACCTACTTGGAAAACATTTAGTTTGGGAATCTGACGCGGAGAAAAAACAGAAAAATGGAGTGACATCATCAAAGCGTATGAAATAGACAATTCTTCCCGGCAACTGCGATGTTTACCGAAATGAACAGACCAGCATATTGTTCCCATCAAAATTTAAAAAAAATAAGGTATCTTTTGCTGCCCAGGTATTAAGCTGGTCAGTAGCAGTTCAAATACAAAATTCGTTCAGGTGTATACATATTCCATAATATATATTTTAAAAAATAGAGAATTGTATTTTTAAAATATGTAAACTGCTTAAGCAAGTAAAAATTACTTCACACATATAGTTTCCGCGTTTTACTTTTTTTTTGTATTTGCAGGTTACAAAGCTGGTGATGGAACAATGTTAATTCCGCGGGCTTCTGAAACGACTGATGTTTTATGTTTCTTTGACCAACTTTTCGATAGTGTCAATGGGTCGCTAAATTTGAGACCTTTAAATGCAAAAACCTACAGATGCGCAGTAACGAAGCAGTCTCCACATGTGGCATTTTGGAGAGATGCAAGGCGAAATCTCGACAGAATGCATTTTATTAAACCAAATACGAACGAGAAAATTATACCACCTTTCTTACAAAATTCGATCGTTACTCTGAATAGCATAGAATATGTATACACAAAAATTACCAAAATGTATCATATTGACAAGTTTAGCGCAAGAAGTTGTAATCAGAATTTACTTGAAAAATTTTTCCTTCAAATACAGTAACATGCAGGTAGAAACACCAATCCAATAGAACACTATTAATTAATAATTTCGCATCATATCATTCTTTAAATGCAAATTATGAAATAGAGGAGTCAGAGCATATAGTTTCCTCCGTAAGAGACTTTATTACGCAAGAACCAAAATCAGAAGCATTAATTCAAGCCCTTTATAATTTCTATCATTTAATATCTTTAATATTAACGGGTCGATGGCCGCAGTGGTTAGGCGGCTGACTATTGTTGTGAGAGGACGATAGGTGCCGGGGTTCAATTCTCTGGAGGGACGGTGACATTTTTTCAGAGAGTTTAATCCCGGATCGACTTGCCATTCGCTGTTGGGAGCAAAGTGATTAACAGCGCGGCATCATAAAAGGCGATATGATGCTGTCACAAAGCCATTTAAACACAACTTACACACACTAAACTACACCGCAAGAGTTGCAGTGATAGCCAGACAAGTAATACAGCTTACGGAGTCACTGCAACTAAGCACCCACCACATTAAAAAAAAAAAAAAAAATCCATAAAGCCGTCATTTTTTTTCATTTACAGGGTGCCCGGATTTCGTAGGGACAATGTGGGTAACTTTTTTATTTGAAGACGTAGAGAGACGGTTAAATTAGCAAAAAGGTGTAGATTCAAAAGCTCACTAAGAATTCATTTTCAAATTTTGCTTGTCATGCTTCATTTGTTTAATATTGAAGAAAAACTGAAATCTCCTCTTTTCTTTTATTTGCCGTAACTTTTTTGTTACTTGAGATATTAAGATGCGGTTCGAAGCAATTCAAATTGTAATCTAAATACTTTTATTGATACTTAATAGAACAAATTTCTTTTGCGCAAATTTTCAGTAATCCCACCTAACCTCAAAATTTTAAATCGGAATCGTGGAATTTTTGTGACTCTTTTGAAAGAAGATTTTTTTTCTGAATATAATCGTGTATCGCATGATATGGAAATTTTGTCAACATTTGGAAAATTAAGCTAATTATAATTACGGGCAGACATCACAACTTTTTGTTTATCGCGTTATCTGTGAAAACAATACGGTTGTCATGATACGAACCTGAAGTGTCAATGTTATTACTTCAAGTTATAGCGGATAATTTTGAAAAATACGATGTATTGTACGTATATCAAAAGTTTGAAAAGTGTAAAACTCACATTTAATAACACAAATTTCATGTGTGCTTATTATTAGTAACCTAATCTCACCTCAACATTTTTCTTTCGAACTATGCAATTTCTATTGCCCTTTTAAAAAAACATTCTTTTTAACCATGATATGGTAACTCGGTTTGAAGTCATTCACATGGTAATTTAAATTCTTTATAAAACAAAAATACAACTGTGCTACTAAATAATGAACAACAATATTAAATTGCTCAAATAAATCACCATCGTTTACAAGTTGACACCATCTCTGAATACTATTTATTACTTTGTAGATAATTTTGGGATTAATGGTGTTAGCTGCTTGAAGTATTGCTCCTTGCAATTCTTTAACATATGTATATGGGACCATAATTTTATTTTTAACAGTACCCCACAAAACAAAGAATATTGACAAGAATATGTGAGGTAGCCATGACGACAAAGAAGTTGAAGGAAGATGTTTAGAACCGTCATATTGCATCAGCAGTGAAATTCAGAACTTTCGATATAACGATTGTCGAATCAACGCCGAAATTTACGGTGATCAGCGACAGTTGACCACTCGAGCGATTCAGAACTATTATCGAATGCGAACACTCGAAGAAGTTTGTCAACAACGCAACTATAATTCGTGTGAAGTTATCAGCAATTATATGATATTTTATAAACAAGAATATTTGCTCGTATTTCAATTTTATATCCTCAAAGTACTTTCGAAGATTATTATTTTATACTACTTACGAAATAAAGTACACGTTTCTATAAATGCTTCCAATTATGTATCACGCATTACGAGACATTATGGCTCGTGAAGGAGAAAACGCAAATCGACATTTCCGAATGCATAGACAATTGCGAGATGCTAGTGATCCATTTAATATGCCAGAGAAGCGATTTAAGGAACTATTTCGGTTCTCAAGAGAACTGGGTTTCCATCTTATACATTTACTAAGGTCACATTTGCATCAACCTAAACACTCCACAACTATATCAGTTGAACATAAAATTCTAGCAACCCTTCGATTCTACGCAACTGGATCCTACCAGCGATGTGTTGAACAAGAGTTTTGTTTTAGTGTTAGTCAGACATCGATGCATCGAACTGTTTATGAGATAATACTATGTTTCGAAAATCATTTATCAGACACATACATATATTTTCCAACTACAGAGCAAGAAAAACTGTAGAAGAAAGTTACATTTCTGAATAAGTGGGGTATAGAGGGTGTAATCAGAGCCGTTGATTGCACACATATTGCAATAGTATGTCCACAAGATGAAGGTCACAATTATATGAGCAGGAAAGGGTACTATTCAAAAAATGTGCAAATTATTTGCGATGCTGACTTAAAAAATTATGAGTATTAATGCACGACATGCTGGGGACACACATGATTGGATTGCCTTGGAGACATTCTGGTGTACATCAACTTTTAAAACAAAATTATTTACGAGGTGATAGAAATACTTGGTTGCTAGGAAATTCTGGTTATCCATTACAACCATATTTGTTAACTCCAGTCCCTGATGTACAACCAAATTCGCCAGAAGAGAGGTTTAATAGAGCTCACAGTTCTGCTAGAAATTGTGTGGAACAGTGTATAGGCATATTAAAAACTAGGTTCCGTTGCTTATTAAAGGAGAGGAGTGCACGATAAAATCCACAGTTTATGGATACTATTGTAAGCGCATGTTCTATACTGCATAACACGCATATGAATGCAGGTGTCTACCATTGAATGAAGGTTTTGTGAATGCGGATGAACATGTCGGAAATGAAAATGTTGATCGAAACAATGACTTGTTAAACCAAGGCCGAAACACAAGAAATGGTGTAATAAATCTGTATTTTAACAATTAGTTTTGTATATTATTGTGAATCTTAGATTATGTTATAAGTACCGTAAGATGGGGCTACTTTGAACAGCGGGGTAACTTTGAACAAAAAGTTCCATTTTGTTATTTCAATTTTCCTATCTATCACAGATGTTGTTACTCTATGGTATTAGCCCTATCCGATAGGGGAATATATTTTTAACGGTTGGCGACACGCACGCATTGGCGCCGACGCTAATCCTAAATGTCATATGTCAGATTATAACCTTGAATTTTTTGTGTTTTTATAACAGTGGAATACTTTTGTTATTGCAGCGCAAAGCACAGCTGTAATCAGTGAAAAAACATTTTATTATTAACCCACATAATGTAAGTACCACATTAAAACATTGTTTGCTTCAATCCGTCTTGTAGTTTTGTTTAAATATTTTTTATTGTAATAACCTGCTCATTATAGTATAATTAATCTACACCTTATTTTTCTTTAGATAGAGTCTTATTCCTTACTGTTCTGTTACAGAATCATGACACGGGTCTACAAAAGAAACTGGGTTGTCGGAATTATAAGAACTTTGACAATGAGACACTCGATAAGGCAATTGATGCAATAAAAACGAAGAAATTGACTTTGAGAGCAGCATCAAAAGAATTTAAAATATCACTAGGAACATTAAGCAATAAAATGAAGGGAAAGCATTTACAAAAATTTGGTCATCCCACAGCACTTACTGATGTAGAAGAATTATGTATCGTTAAATATGTACAAGTTAGGGCCACATGGGGCTTTCCATTGGATCAACGTGACATACGCAAGTTTGTTATGTATTATTTGGAAAAGGTAGGAAAGACTGTCAGCATATTAAAAAACAACCTGCCTTCATCCGACTGGGTGTCCAGCTTTTTGAGCAGGCACAAAAATGAAATTTCTGTTCGGACATGTCAGAATATTAAAAACTCCAAAGCTTCTGTGTCTGTAAAGGTTATCAAAGAGTACTTTGACAATTTAAAAGAAAGCTCGTTAGGAATTCCTGCCACCCACATTTTTAATTTCGATGAAACAAATTTATCTGACAATCCTGGGACCAAAAAATGCATCTTTAAACGAGGAGTGAAATATCCAGAACGTATTCAAGACTTTTCTAAAAGTGCAATATCCATCATGTTTGCTGGCAGTGCATCAGGTGACATGCTACCATCCTACGTAGTTTACAAAGCAGACAACTTGTGGAGTACCTGGTGTGAGAATGGTCCCCCGAAAACAAGATATGGAAGAACGAAGAGTGCATGGTTTGACTCCTGTGCATTTTCCGACTGGTTTGCGTCTGTTCTTGTGCCTGCGGCAAAGAAATTACCTGGCCCAAAGGCAATTATAGGGGATAATCTTTCAAGTCATTTTAATGATAAACCTTTGTGAAGAAAATGACATTAGATTTATTTGCTTACCCGCAAATACTACTCATCTGTGTCAGCCTCTGGACGTGGCGTTTTATGCGCCCTTAAAAAAATACTGGCGACAAATTTTAGATGAGTGAAAAATTAGTTTGAGAAGAAAGAGCAAAACTCTGTCAAAGGATGAATTTCTGGGCTTTTAAGTAAATTATATAAGAAGCTGTATCCAGACGAAAATGAAATGTCTAACAATATGAGATCTGGATTTGAAAAATGTGGAATTTTTCCACATAATCCAGATAAAGTCTTAGAACGCTCACCTGACAACATGAAATGCGATAAAAATGAAGTAGAGCAAGCAACTTCCACTGCTGTTATTGAACTATTACAAAACCTAAGAGGAGTAGAACAAGTTGTACAAAAAAGAAAAAAGAAAAGATTAAATGTTGCCGCCGGAAAAAGTATTTCTACAGCTGATTTAGAACCTGAGAATGACGAAATTTTACATGCGGAAAATAACGATAAAGAAAATGAAATTACAGAAATAAAAACTTTGGTCGCTGATAATAGTAGCAGCAGTTCAAGTAGAAGTAACTCTGAAAGCGAAAATGAGTCCGATAGTGACTCTGAAAATGATAATGATAATGAGGACATAAATTTAGAAATTGGAAAGTTTTATTTGGCGAAATTTGAAGTCAAAAATATTATTAAACACTTTGTGGGAAAGGTAATTTCGACTGCAGAATTGAAAGATAAAATGGTAGAACTTTCTTTCTTGCGTCATTCGCGCAAAATAAATTACAAATTTTCCTGGCCACATGTCCCAGACGAAGGCAGTGTTTCTGTGCATGAAATTGTGAAAGCGCTGCCAAATCCTATCGCCGATCGAAGAGGAGCTTTGATTTTTTTTTCAAAAAACTTAAAAAAATTTTTGAAGACGTTGGAATAACCTTTACCTTATATTTTTTTCAATTTAATGCTCCTGTATTATTGATTTTTGTTTTTGTATGTAACATTTTCAAAATTAAATTATTATGCCATATATATCAGCAAATTTTAATTTCAAAAATCTCAGGTTACAATAATAAATTTATTGAAGTATACGCTCGAGTTTAGGTGTTCAAAGTAGGCCTTAGAGTGCCATATAATTGAACATAGATTTAATTTTCATGTGTGTTCAAAGTTACCCCGCTCTCGGGGCTACTTTTTGGGCATCAAGTAGGAGAAGCAATCTAGAAAATTTGAGTTTGATAAAATAATTGCTTCTACTTTTTTTTTATTAAATATGGGTGTTCAAAGTAGCCCCGAGGGCGGGGTAACTTTTATTTATTATTTTATCAAACTCAAATTTTCTAGATTGCTTCTCCTACTTGATGCCCAAAATTTAGCGTTTAAACGATAAAAAAAAACTTAAGCCAAAAAAAGTTATTACAAAATGAACGAAAAAATGTTCAAAGTAGCCCCATCTTATGGTAATTGTTTTATTCGAATCAATATCTGAATCACTGAAAGGAAATAGGGAATTCAAATTAACCAAACGCCCTCTTCAGAACGATATTAGTACTAACGACTGAGGGACTGTGAGGGACAATTCTCCTTGAGTGCTTATGTAGTGTGTTAGTATTTCTTCTTGTTTGTGTTTCTCGTTAACTATTCTTTACGTTTAAGTAATTTTTATTGATAACAGTTTTTTTTTTAACTATTTACTTAGTGTGTATTGAACAATTTGTAAGTATCTTATGCATTTTTTTCGCAGTAATAGATGTTTAAAGGGACATGGCATAAAAGTGTTGATCTTTTTTTAGGAATCAGGAATCATGGAAAGTGAAAGATATGTACTTTCTTTGAAAAATCTCTTTGGATATCTAGAAGCTACCCCTGCTTCTAGGTGTATTGGCGAGGGAGAAGCAATTGTTAATGCCAAACATATTATAACTTGTGGTATTTTGGAGAAAACTTCTTGCACAATTGATATATTTGCTCTTTGTTTGCAAAGTAGCGCATTAACTGGAAAACCACATGAAATAAAAATAATATTCATTATCTTGAGCAATGAAATCCAGGTATCAAAGGCGGTTTGTTCTTGTAAAGGTGGAATGTCTGGACGATGCAAACATGTTGCAGCAGTTTTGATTTTGTGTACAAGGTATTTTTCTTTTGCAATAAATTCAAATTATAATCTTAATATATCATAGGGATGATATGAAGAACCTACCAGCAATCTCGTCTACTGACATGAAATGTTATTGGAAGAAGTCGACCATTGTTGAGAAATATAAAGCTATTCCGATAAAGGAGCACGGTTGTTTTATTAGAAACTCTTTATCTAAAGTAAAGGACGTTAGGGTAGATGCTGATGTGCTTTTATCAAAATTAATATTGGTTTGTCCTAATTCTGCACTGGCAAAACATAGGTAAGATCATTAATATTTATTAAGTAGAATAAGTAAGAAGCATTTTGTATTACAGAATTGGTCATAGAATAGTTACTATGGAAACAGTAACTGGAGAAGGTCAAGCTAGCATATTGTTTGAGAATGCTTTAAATAGTGTTCCTTTAAACAATATGCCCCAAATTATTCCTGTAAAGGACTGCTGTAGAAATATATACCGAGAAATTTGTAACATCGATATTTTATCAGTAGAACTAGAAACAAAAAGTTGCAAAGAAAAATGGTTCAAAGAAAGACAATTTCGGATTACAGCTTCTAGATGTTACGAATTATATACATATAGTCTAAATGAATGGGAGAAAAAAGCTGCTAAATATTTTTGGCCTAAGAAATTTTGCAATAAATATGTGGATCATGGTGTTCAGTTTGAATCTGCAGCACGAGATTGTTATATAGCAAGTTCAAACTGCCAAGTAATTCAATCAGGTTTAATAATAAGTAGTCAGCAGAAGTGGCTAGCATGTTCACCTGATGGAATTGTGTTTGAGGAAATACACCAGTAAAATTATTAGAAATTAAATGCCCTTTTGAAGGTACTACCTCAATATAATCAAAACAATAACAGAGATAATTAAAAATTCATTCTTTTTTACGTAAGAAAATAACAGCGACACAATTGGCTACCCAGTGTAAGTTTATTGTTACAGAAAACAACAAATTTAATTTAAAGAAAAAGCATGCATATTATGCCCAAATTCAGTTAAGTATGGCAATACTTAATATTCACCAATGTGATTTTATCATATATTCATCAATGGATAATACGTTTGTGAACATAAATGTCAAATTTGACGAACCTTTTGTGAACATGTTGTTGCAAACATTACAATTGAACTATTTTAATCATATGTTGCATATGGTATGCATAAATAAATAAAAAGAAATAAAATATTTTATTTGTATTTATTTTTTTTTTAATTTACTAACAAAAAGTACTACAATATAGTTCTGCCACATTCCAAATTGACTAAAAAGTGTATCAATTATAAAAAACCTTCAGTGTTACCCTTATAGAAAGCAGTATTTAAAACGAAATGTGAAAAGAAAATGTAAAACAGATACAAAAAATTGAACTTACAAATCTAGCAAAAATGTGCGATTTAAAAAGCTGATGAACCTAGTGTAAAATAAAGAAATATATACATACATAGGCAGACTATCAGTTGATAACATGATATGTCTACTTCACTCTTAACTTACACATATTAGTTTACGTGAGAAATTTGTCATCACTTAAAATTGGCACTGATAAATTTACAACAGCACAAATAACAGTAAAAATTTCATCAATTTTTGGAACTAGTGACAATGGTTTTGTTAATATCTCAAATACTTTTATTCTTTGATTTACGCGTTCAATATGCACTCGTGCTCTTGCTATATCAACATTTTCATGGACTTCTTCTTTAGATAGCTGCATTTTCTTCTTCAAGAAGGGCGGCCTAATAAGTTTAATAAAATGAGCATCTGTTAAATCTTCAATACGAAAGCCTTTATCAACCATAATGGCATCTTTATGCATATCTAACATATCAATGATACCACTTTGTTCAAAAATAGCTTTATCTGATGCCCTTCCACCATATGCCTTGCTAATAAATGTAATTAATCCAGCAGGACTTACACCTATCATAAATTTTATAGTTTGTGTTCCCTTATAGTGCGAGTAAGTAAATATTCGACAGCACAGATTTTTTGATCTTTGGACTGTTATTTCAGTGCAATCTACAATAACTCGAACATTTGAAAAATTTTTGAAGCAAATTGGTAAACTTCTTTGGCACTCCTCCAATGTTGGCCAAACAATTACCAGTTTTAATATTACTGCTAGCTTAGATATAATATCGTGGAATATTAATTTACAACTTTGACTTGAGACTGATCTAAATAAACTAGCAATGACAACATACCGAAGCCCAGTCTCCATCTTCATGAAAGTAACAATAATACGTTCCTTTACAGTTAAATTGTGAATTCGTGCATCAGGAAAGTGGCTTTTTATTAAGTCCACCAACTCATCTAATACTTGCAAATTTGGTAAGCCAGTTAATGAACTTAACTTTGCATCGCTTTCAATGGTCGCAGCTAAAGACGATATAATATCTCCACTCTTTACTTGTACACCTTTATCTTCACTGGTTTTTTGTAGAGTTATTACTTTTAGTAGACCTTCTACAACAACCTTTTCTTTTTCCTGCAGTAAAGCACATGGTTTCTCTGTTGCAATAGTATTCCCATCTGTTATATCTGGCACGATCAATGATTGCTGTGTTGTCATAATCTTTTTTCTAATTTCATGTTGTTTCCTCAACTTTGAGCTAACTTCCTTGACACTTTTAAGAGGTAGGTTTTGTGAAGGAATGGCATTTCTCTTCAAACGAGGAAACTTGCATTCAACATCTAGAATAAAAATAAAATATTATGTTGAATTCAACTATTTCTATTATAGAAATCACACCTGGTAAAAAAAAATCATCTTTATTAAAGTGTAAAGAACACACTCTCATGAATGTAGAAGTACGTTTTCCCATTAATAATTTGATTTCCCAAGCTTTCTTCCTGTCTACCTTTTCTTGGATACCAAATTTATTGGTGATGTACACACAACCAGTATCTTTTTTGGAAAAGAATGAAAACTCAGGTGTCTATTTTTTCCTTTCATACTGTGACATCCGTAAACACAGCAGTTAACATGACTACCTCTTTTATTCATGTTGTTGATCCTGATGGTTAGATTCATTTATTTATACAAACTTGCATAATATATACAACAATCAACTTACTTATAAATCGTTTCAAAATTATCCAGTTGTATTTAAAAATACAGATTTTATGATAACGATTATTATTAACGAACAAATAAATTCTTAAACACGTATACCATACGTAAACACACAGATAATAATCCAAACTGTCCCTCTGTCAACCGCCATATTGGTTGCGATAACAGCGCCCCCAACGATATTTTTTTTCGCCTATTAAATGCAAAGAGTTTAGTGTCAATAATATGGGATAATTAAAAATCTATCAAAATAGTGACAATAGTGACACTGTTTAAAATATTCATGTTTTTTATTATTTTCTTTATAAATGTCAACAAATTCCTTGAATAAATTGTTGAATATAGCAAATGATGCATTGAATGTCTTAAACTCTTATTTTATATCATGCAGAAGTCCTACTGTTTCTATGCACACTGCTTCACTGATACTGTCTTCGATCGTCTTTTTTTTAATGAAAACGGTGTATTTTCTAAAGGCAAATGCCTTTTCCTATCGGTTGTAGGAGTTTGTATGGACGAGGGAGTCATACATCTACTTACACCTCTTTCTGGATTGTTTGTTCCCTCAAAGCAACTAGAACCAAAGATTCCTAAAATCCTTAATTCTACGTCAGTAAAGGGTTTTGTAGTTTCTTCACCTCCTCCTGTACCGTGTTGTAGGAATTTTAGTGTGGCAGGTTTTTACTTAATTTTTGATTTTAAATCAGTCCATGCCTTTTTAGGTGTATAGGCATATATATTACTATAGGCATATATATTACTATAGGCATATATATTACTAAAAATGTATTAAATATTTCTTAAGTACATAATTTACTCACTTTTTGCCATTTTGCTCTAGTCCGTACACCACGTCCTGCTGAATTTAATTGATTAGTGAGATCGTCCCTCAGCATTCTGTTTTTCTTTTTTCCTTCTATCCCTGTAAATTTTCCCCTTGCAAAATCAATATTCGCTTCCATAAAATCAACAAATATCAGTCAGTGGGTATTGTGGGTGTAAAATTTTCTTTCCATTATGAAACTGATGTTGCACTTGTCACTAACAATCAAGAAATACCTGCTAAACACAGTAATCCCGTAATTTTATTGGCCTTATTTTTAAAACTCCTAACATCTGTATGTTCAACCATAATCTTTTATGACCTTGTAAAATGCTTGTAAATGAATTGTTGGAAATACCACCTTAACATTTGCAAAATAAGCGGTTCTGTACAATATGTGTACAATGTTTACTGATTTTACATAGAGCAGCGCATAAAGGTAGAGGTTAGGGACTTCCACAGCTGGCCGGCAGTTTCGGTAGTTCTTCGTAACATGTTCGTAACTCTGACTGCAATGGCGTTCGTAACTCTGACTGCAATGGCAATATTATTAAAGAAAGATAGACATACAATAGACACCACTTTGGTTGTCGAAAAAAGTTTTAAGTATCGCTAAGATATATAATAAGGCTCAGTATATTAGAATACCTGAGATATCTTGAAGGCACAGAACGTTCCAGGTGTGTCTATGAAGGAGAAGAAGCGCTGAATGCACATCATTATGTGTGGAAAATTGAATACCACCTCTAAACTAAAAATAAAAATATGTGCTTTACGTCCGCAAACCAGTACATTAAATAGTGATCCACACCAAATAAATGGAACACTAGATGTAGCAAGCACTGGAAATATAACTATTAAAGAAATGTTTTGTTCTTGTAAAGCAGGAAATAGTGGCAGGTGCAAACATATATCTGCTGTACTTATTAAGTGTACAAGGTACTTTAAACATATAGGAATAGTATTTTTATGATTTAATGTGTGTTTTATAGGGAAGGGTAGAGCTGGTAGAAGAGAATATGGTAATATAGGCAACAATACCATAGGGCAATCATTTCACAACAATATTAGACAATGCTTGTCAATCCATCTTAAGGTGGCGTTTGTATAATACTTTCAGACATAGCGGGAGGTGGGTTGTTTATTTCATATAGTTCTTAAAAGTGGAGGCTTTTTCAGTAATAAATTTATTATGTCAATAAAGTTGAAACATATACGGAGGGCAGTACGTATATTTGATGATGTATATATTACTCTGTTTTTTATTAAAAAATATAGCCTATAATTTTCGTGTAGAAAAATGAATAAATATAGAAAATATTGACATTTTATTTGTTCTTATGGGTGCACTGCCCTCGGTAATTATAAAGTGAAGCCTGTGACACAAAGAAAATTACATTTTGACGTATAGATTTTGTTATCAAAATGAAAAAGAGAAAATAAAAAGGGCCCATTGACATAGTATTGGAATGTTATATGTAACAAAAGTTGCCTAAGTTTTCACTAGTGCAAGCAGTTCAGCACTTTTTGAAAAGAGGGCGCGCATACGAAGAATAATTCTGTTTTATTAGGTTTGTTCGGTTTGGACATTTGCAGTAAAACGCATGCAGTATCTTTCGAAACTCGCCTCTAAAGCAATGCTAAGAGAATACAATTTTCAAATTGCACATGGTCATGCGTCCCGCTGTATAACGCGAGGAGCCAAATCAAACTAGGTATTAAGTGTGTTTGTTTCATTCTAAGTATAAAAGTGACATAATTACGAGCAATGTTAACAAACACAATATTTTGTATTTCATAACCTTCCAATTGAAGCGAGTTGTCAAGTTGTTTTGATATTCAAGCAGCAAAAGAAACAGCTTGTACAAATGGATGGAACTATTAAAGTTCCATCGTTTGTTCGTTGCACCTACACTAACTACAATATTGTACACAAGCCTACACTCTTTACGGCTGTTACAGTGCAATACAGAAAATTGTAGTGTACAATATTGTACATAGTTAGTGTAGGTGCAACGAACAAACCTAAAGTATCGCTCTTATTCGATTTATTTCAATTTATTTCAAGTGTGGATGAACGCGATTAGATGTGAATATGAATAGACGAGGCAGTTTCTTTGCGCGTACAATGTCTAATATTCTTTATTAGAACTACCATAATTATTCATCAACAGATATGATTTATGTATCTGAAGATATTTTCAGAAATTGTTACGATGCAGTCTTTCCGACATGAAACAGTACGTAGTCGGCGCCAGTGAAATTTGAACGACTTTTCGTTACTACGGAAAGTAATGCTTTATTCCTTTATTGCCATATCTCGTATAATTAATAGATATTATGAATATTAAATCGCATCACATGCTGCCCATGAAAATTATTTTTAATACATACATACAGGATTATTGTATCAAGGTCAAGTAAAGGTCATCTTTCTTCAGAAAACCAACAAATACATTGGAATTATATAAAATCTATTTTAGATCCTAAATCTACTTAAATTTGCATTCATGCGCCATCTGTATTTACATGGCGACAGTAAAATTTTCATGTTTTACAAGGGGGCGCTACAAAGCAAACGTGACCTTAATGATGGAATTATATTCTGTGCAGGTAAAAAATAAAAACACATGCTGCAGCGACTTATATGACAAATTGTACAATGTCCTTCCTGCGTGTGCCATATCTAAATTACAGCACTCAAATGATTGAGATGATAAAAGAAAATACAGAGTTACTGGATCATGTGTTTATAAGCTTTATACTTAGTCCAAGAGTGATTGGAATATGAAGGCAACGAAGTACTTTTATCCCAAAAGTTTTACCAATAAGTATGTAAAGCACGTGCTGTACGCGGCCCCGGCATGGGCAGATGTCTGGACAGTGCAAAAATACATGCTAGAAAGGGCATAAAGAAGATCACTGCTTAGAATTGGTAGTGGCTACAGAACGATCTCTAAAGCTGCGATACAAGTGATAACCGCAATTCCACCTCTCCAGCTTCTAGCAGAGGAGAGATTCCAACTTCATAACTCAGAAACCGGGCATACGGCCGATACGAAGACAAGAGAGCGATGGAATACTCTGACTAAGTGGCAAACTGCATGGGCCGAGCAGGCGGGGACAGCGGAATGGACTAGAGAATTAATACCAGATTTGATACCTTGGGTTCAATGCCAGCACAGAAGGTTGAACTATTATTTAACACAGTTCCTCTCAGGCCATGGCAACTTTCGTACCTACCTCAAGAGGATAGGTAAATTCGATGACGACGCCTGTCCTCACTGCGGAAAACTCGACACTCCCGGACATGCCATATTAGAATGTGACAGATGGGCTAGAAGTAGAAACCAGCTTATCATAGAACTCGAAGCAGAACTCACAACAAACAACATTGTGAACGAGATGATGGAGAGCCTAACGAAGTGGAACAATATAGCTAAGTTCATTACCACGGTTATGTCCAGCAAAGAAGAAGATGAAAGAACCCGGAACAGAGAATAAAACAATAAATAGAGTTGTAGACAAACTAGCGCGACTGATGATATGCGTTTTCCTAATGCGTTTCTAGCGCGCTGAGTGTGACGACGAAGTAGGGGGTTTTAGTCGGTAAGAGTCCGGCACTCTCTGGCGAGGCCAGGAGTCCATGAGGATTTCCCCCTACTATAAAAAAAAGTATATAAAGCATGGACTAAAATATGAGAACAAAGCTAAAGAAATATTTGTAAAAACTACTGATTTTGAAGTGGCAGAATATGGTATAGTTATTTCGCATTGTAATGAATGGTTGAGGTACTCTCCTGATGGCATTATTATACAGGACAATAAGCCTTTTGCATTATTAGAAATAAAATGTTTATATGGAGGTATATTAATAGGTATATTTTGAGAGTATATTACAGCCAGTTCCAAATTAATTTCGTCACCTTTGAAACTTATATTTTTGTAGTTGTAACAAACCTATACCGCGGTAGTACCAATGCGCACCGTACCACCCTCTACGTTAGCGCCCTTGTCGCCAGCGACCCGGCTTCGCCCACGCACCCCCACTACCGAACATTCCCGAGCCCTCACGGACCACGGACTGGGGACTACAAAAGGAGGCCACCCGGGCCGTAACAGTCAGTCTGACGCCGGACTCGCCCCTAAGGGAAACCAGGAAGCACTGGAAGGTCTTCCCCTTTGGTCAGGTGCACTGTTGAGGTCTCTGCCTATGGTATCCCAAGATTAGGACGGTGAATCTAGCCGACACGACGCCGACGTCAGGTGCCGTCCCGACGCGTCCCGCCGACCGCTACGTCACTTCCATTCTTTTATTTAATGACTGATGTGTATATTATTATGTATGAAATAAAGCATTTTAACAATACTCGTGAGTCGTTACAACTGGCGCCCAACTAAGTGGCCCGAAGCCAAGACGGGAAGAAAAGGTCTCCGCGAGCACTGTCCAGAAAAGGTCTCCGCGAGCACTGTCCAGAAAAGGTCTCCGCGAGCACTGCCCAGAAAAGGTCTCCGGGAGCACTGTCCAAAAAAGGTCTCCGCGAGCACTGCCCAGAAAAGGTCTCCGCGAGCACTGCCCAGAAAAGGTCTCCGCGAGCACTGCCCAGAAAAGGTCTCCGCGAGCACTGCCCAGAAAAGGTCTCCGCGAGCACTGTCCAGAAGGTCTCCAAGTCGAAAGGAGCACTGTCCAGAAGGTCTCCAAGTCGAAAGGAGCACTGTCCAGAAGGTCTCCAAGTCCACGGGAGCACTGTCCAGAAGGTCTCCAAGTCGAAAGGAGCACTGTCCAGAAGGTCCCCAAGTCGAAAGGAGCACTGTCCAGAAGGTCTCCAAGTCGAAAGGAGCACTGCCCAAAAAGGTCCCCAGTCCACGGGAGCACTGTCCAGAAGGTCTCCAGTCCACGGGAGCACCGCCAAGAGTTTTCACGAGCCCTGTCCAGAGGGTTTTCCCGCTGTTAAGAAGCCATCCGAAGGAAGCGTCACATGGAACACGTCGGCCTTGGCCTAGGTCTGACGTCGGTTGCCATAGCCTTTTGGTTCCTGTTCCGTCACTTCTGGCAGAAACGAACTACCGAGCCCGTCACTGAGGAAGTCGAACTCGAGGACCGCACAAACTTTGCGCAGGGAATTCTCCGCCCGGAACAAAGGATTGACGTATGGTAAGGACGCGACGCACCTCCTACGACATGGCCGTCCAACTATCCGAGGATCAATTCCGCGAACTGATGCGCACCGCCCAACCTCAGCACAGAAACAGACACTTCACCCAGTGCACTGCCCGCTTCGATGGAACCCGAACCCAGGCCGCGGTTACGGAATTCCTGACCGCCATAAAAATATTCAAGTCCGTAGAAAGGATCACGGACGCCGACGCCCTCACCGGTTTGCCACTGTTACTCACCGGCGAGGCCAGCACGTGGTGGAATGGAATAAAAGGTACCATCGCCACTTTCTCAGACGCCACCCAAGCCATCCAGCTTGCCTTTGCCCCTCAGAGGCCAAATTTCCGGGTATTTAGCGAAATCTTTGCTTGTACCCAGACCGCAGAGATGACGACGGATCAGTTCGTCACCTCCCAACGGGACAGATTCTCCCAGCTCTCAGAAGACCTGCCTGAGAAGTGGCAGATCGATATGGTGTACGCCCTATTACGCTCCAAGATCAGGGATCGCGTACCCCGCGACGACGTCACCACCTTCCAGGACCTCCTGAAGAAGGCCCGAGTAATTGAAGCCGCCGAACGAGACCACAAAGGCCTCAAACCCGCAAAACCTGCCGCCGAGCCTGCTCGAGCCCGAGTCAAATGTGACTTCTGCAAGAACTTCGGACACCTCGTATCCGAATGCCGGAAGAAGGCCCGTACCCAAGCACCCACGGAGGAAGCGGCGCCCCGTCCTAGCACCAGCACCCCAACGAACCCCATCCAGTGTTACGGATGCGGCACCCCAGGGGTCATCCGCCGGAACTGCCCGCGATGCTCAAAGGCCCCGGTCCCCGTCAGTTTCTGCTACGTGGACACGCAATCGATGGAGCGACCAGCCGTGGAAATCACCATCCACGGGATACGAGGCACCGCCTACCTCGACAGTGGAGCGAAGGCCACCCTCGCTAGCCCGGAGCTTTACCGGATTCTAGCCCAGTTCGGACACAGTTTCGCCGAGAAGACCATCAACCTAGTCCAGGCCGATGGGAAAAGCCGGATCACGACGGTGCGCTCAACCACCGTCCCCGTCCTGCTGAAAGGAAGAACCATCATGACCACGTTCCTGGCCCTTCCCGACACACCAAACGCCAAGACTCTATTGGGAGTGGATTTCCTGCACGACGCTGGTTTAGTTGTCGATTACAAGCATGCCCAGTGGCACTTCCATGGGAATCGGCATCAATGTTACGGTTTCCTACCCAAGGACCAACAGCCCCTCCACCCTGAGGAAATGAAAAAACCCAAGCGTTCTCGTGGTCAAAGCCCCAGCCTCACAGTCCCAATCGCCGGACTGCTCCATGAGCAGCAACCACCCTCTGGCCCGACCGAGCCAGAACCCATGCAGTGTGACCACGAGTCACAGCTCATCGAGGGATATGGACCTACTTATCCCGCACCCCATGCGGAGGACATCCGCCATGCAGCCCAAGTCCTGCAACCCCTGGACAGCCAGTCCCGCGCTGCCTATATGTGGAACGACGCCCAACAAGTACTGGACGCCATCTGGCCCACCACCGCCAACGATCTCGAGACCCTAGATCTCGCAGCCATGGAACCCCGTCCACTGTGCCTACGTACCGACGAAGGTACCCACCTCAACGCTGATGAAGCCGCCCAGCTGAACGCTCTGTTAACGAGCCGCCCCGAGCTGTTCCAGCTCCGAGGACCGCCTACCCCCGTGGTCACCCATCGCATCGACACCGGAGACAAGGCTCCAGTCTCCAGTCCCCCGTACCGCGTCACACCCGGACGCCAGGCCCTCTTAAATGCGGAAGTCCAGGCCCTACTCGACGACAAGATCATCGAAGAGTGCGAAAGCGCTTGGACATCCCCGGTCGTACTCGTCCCGAAGCCTGATGGGAGCATTCGCCTGTGTGTGGACTACAGGAAAATCAACAGCATCACCGTCCCGGACCTGTATCCACTTCCCCGTTTGGAGGACCTACTCCACCTCACAGGACGATCCACCTACATCTCAACGATGGACCTCCGAAGTGGTTATTACCAAGTGGAAGTTCATCCCCGGACCGCGATAAGACCGCCTTCATCATAAGCACCGGAATCTATAGGTTTCGGCGACTGCCTTTCGGATTAAGAAACGCCCCGGCCACGTTCCAGAGACTCATGGACAAATTTAAAACGCGTGTGCCCCATGTGAACGTGCTCGTCTACCTCGACGACGTGATAGTGCTTTCCTCAGATTTCACCGCGCATCTCCGCGACCTGAGTGACTGTTTTGATGCACTGGCCCAGTTTAGACTTCGTATGAACCGTGAGAAGTGTCATTTCGCATGTGGTGAGGTACGATACCTAGGACATGTAATATCCCGCGAAGGAATCCGTACCCGCCCGGACAAGGTCGCTGCCATATCCCAGATGGCCGCCCCCAGGAATGTCAAAGAGCTGCTGACCTTCCTGCAAACGTGCAACTGGTACCGCCGGTTCATTCCCCGCTTCGCCGAGGTTGCCCGCCCGCTAACCAACCTGACGAAGAAAACCGCTGTGTGGACATGGACCACACCTGAGGAAGAAGCTTTCCAAAAGCTCAAGACCGCCCTAACCACCGCCCCAATTTTGCGACAGGCCGAGCCAGGATCCCCCTACATCCTGAGGACCGATGCCAGCGCCTACGCGATAGGTGCAGTATTACTCCAGGGGAGGGACCCGAGGAGCATCCCGTCGAATACGCCAGCCGCCTCCTGCTGCCTGCCGAGCGGAACTATTCGACCACCGAACGGGAAGCCCTGGCCATCGTTTGGGCCGTACAGAAGTTTCGAGGCTATATCGAAGAAGCCTCCACGGTGGTCATCACGGACCATCAGCCTCTCAAGTGGCTGATGTCACTCAAGTCGCCCAGCGGACGGCTTGCCCGATGGTCGTTGCAGCTGCAACCCTTCAATTTGGAGATAGGCTACGGCCCTGGAAGAGCGAACGTTGTTGCCGATACCCTATCCAGGCCCCCAGGATCTCCGGATCCCGATCCAATACCCGTGGGATTCGTCTCCATAGACCTCCCGCAAATTGGAGCCGAGCTGCTACGAACGGAGCAACTCAGCGACCCCGAACTAAGGAAAATCACCGAGGCTCTGGAATCCTCCCAACCAGAAGTTGCCTGCCGATGGACTGCCCGAGGATATCTCCTGTTCCAGGGAGTCCTTTACCAGTACTCAGCTGAGGATGACAACGAGGAACCCCGCCTAGTCGTCCCCGAGTGCAACCGTCCCAAAATTCTCCAAGAATTCCACGACGCCCCGGAGGCTGGACATTTTGGAGCTGAACGGACCATCCACAAGATCACCCGCCGGTTCTACTGGCCTGGACTCCGGCGAGCCGTTAAGGACTACGTCCAGCAATGCACCTCTTGCCAACGCTACAAGGCTAGCAACCGGAAACCCGAAGGTCTACTCCAGACCCCTGTCATGTACCAAAGGTTTGAATCCCTGGCCATCGACCTATTTGGTCCCCTCCCAAAAAGGACCCGGTGAAGAAACCTGGATCCTGATAGTCGAGGATTGTAGCTCCCGCTGGATCGAGCTATTCGCCCTGCCCCAAGCCACTGCCGAAGCCTGTGCTAAAACCCTCGTTGCCGAGGTATTCCTGCGATTTGGGATTCCCCGCCGAATCATCTCCGATAACGGAACCCAATTCGTCAGCGGAATCATGCAGCAGATTTGCCACTGCCTAGACATAGAACAGAAATTTACCCCCGTGTACCACCCCGCAGCCAACATGGTGGAACGCAAGAACAGGGACATGAAGACCCTATTGGGTATCCTAGTGGGTACCTCCCACACGACATGGCCCGAGAAGCTGCCATCAATCCGGTTCGCCCTGAATACGGCCCACTGCTTAAGCACCGGGCGAACCCCAGCATTCCTGACTTTTGGTCGACAACCCCGGACCCCGAGTGAGATCACTCATGATTTCCGAACCATCGTCCAGAGTGAAAACTTCATTCCCGAAATTACCCCGAGGTTACTGCAAATAGCAGAGACGCTGAAGGACGCCCAGGAACAACACACCCGAGAGCAAGAACGCCGGAAGGAAACCAGCGATCAGCACCGGAACCCTGCCACCGTCTACAGCCCTGGAGACTACGTTTGGGTCACCTCCCATACCCCCAGCAATGCCGCCAAGGGGTATACAGCCAAACTCAGACCCCGGCGTGATGGACCCTACGTCATCCTCGCTGCCAAGGGCCCCTGCAGTTACGAGGTCGCCGCCCAAGAAGACCCCACGACGCCCCTCGGAGTATACCACTCCTCCGCTTTGAAGCCCGTTCCTCCCGGACAACTGCCTGAGAACCCAGTCGTCCCACTGCGCCGCCGAGGACGACCCCGCACCCAAAACACCCAAGGACTCAGAACCTCGACGAGGACGCCCCACGGTTCTGAAGGGGAGATTGTAACAAACCTATACCGCGGTAGTACCAATGCGCACCGTACCACCCTCTACGTTAGCGCCCTTGTCGCCAGCGACCCGGCTTCGCCCACGCACCCCCACTACCGAACATTCCCGAGCCCTCACGGACCACGGACTGGGGACTACAAAAGGAGGCCACCCGGGCCGTAACAGTCAGTCTGACGCCGGACTCGCCCCTAAGGGAAACCAGGAAGCACTGGAAGGTCTTCCCCTTTGGTCAGGTGCACTGTTGAGGTCTCTGCCTATGGTATCCCAAGATTAGGACGGTGAATCTAGCCGACACGACGCCGACGTCAGGTGCCGTCCCGACGCGTCCCGCCGACCGCTACGTCACTTCCATTCTTTTATTTAATGACTGATGTGTATATTATTATGTATGAAATAAAGCATTTTAACAATACTCGTGAGTCGTTACATAGTTTATTTTTCGCTGGATGAAGGTAAGGTGGGTCAAGTGCGTATACGAGGCAAGTGCAGTTTCTGCCATTATATTTCACATTTATGCATATATTGCACTGCCATCTATGAATACTAACATATTCTTCCCTATTTTACCGACTGGAGACGTTCGGGTCCATTATTGTAGTGAAGAAACACTTGCGAAAGTTTGCTTATGATTTCGGTTGTGACATGAGTTAGTAGTGTTTTTATTATCCGCCAACATCTTCGAAATTCACGACATTCTTGTAGGAATTTTTGGTAAGTATACAGGTTTTTACGTTTTATTCATTATGCTTAAGGTATTTTCCTTCTTGTTTTCATAAAATTCCGTTTTTGTGAGTAGGGCGCACTTACCCCGGTAATTCTCATTGCGGGAGCAAGTGCAGTTTTTTTAGCGGGTGCGGTCAATAAAGCGCACTTGCCCCGTATTAGAATTTAAAATTGTAATCATATTTCCTTCTTTTTCAGATAAACAATGGTTCGCAATTATACACGCAAAAGTAACAGAGGAGCAGGATATTCTAAAGAGACACTCAGAATAGCAGTAGAGTTCGTCAAGAGTGGTACGTTAACAAGTTATAGAGCTAGCAAGATATACAATATACCTAAAAATACTCTTGCTGATCATGTCAAAGGACGAAGAGGTAACTTAAGTTCAAGTTATGGTAGGAAAACACACATTACACCTGAAGAAGAGGCATCACTACTGACTGTATTCACTGTTTGGAGAAATGGGGCTTCGGTCTGACTAGAAAAGAAATAATACAAATCGTCGCTTATTAGGTCAGGGTAAACAATATTACAACTTAGTTTAAAAATGGATACCCCGGCGAAGATTGGTTCTTAAACTTTAAGCGTAGACATAATCTTTCCCTAAAAAGTCCGCAAAGTGTCGAATTTGCCAGAAAGAAAAATGTTGATCCTTTTTTAATATACGACTATTTCGACTTGCTTGAAAAGACAGTAAAGGAACTCGGATTGGAAGATAAGCCATCTCAAATTTGGAATTTAGATGAGAGTAGTTTTTTTCCGATCCCTGCAAAACTGAAATTGTTGGCCTAAGAGGACATCCGTCAACTCGTACAACAAGTGGCTCCGGGAAACAAAACACTACTGTTTTAATGTGCTGTAATGCAATTGGCGAGGGGACCAATGGGTAGCACCACCTGCCACTGAATTCCCTAATACCACATATGCAGCAACGTCTAATGGGTGGATGGAGAGTACTGTTTTCAAGAACTATTTTGAAAAAACTTCATTAAACAGTTACCCGAAGATCGACCAGTTTTAGTAATTTATGATGGTCATGCTACTCATCTAAGTGTGGACATTATTAAAACTGCTATAGAAAATCAGATAACCATTTTAAAACTTCCACCGCATACCAGCCACTTGCTCCAACTTCTAGACTTAAGCGTGTTCAAGTCTCTTAAAACTCGTTGGGATGCTAAGTTGGTAGAGTGTCAGCAAAAAAACGTAGGTGTCAAGATTCCGAAAAGTATGTTCTCAAAGTTAATTGGCGAAATATCGACCGTCATTAAGCCAGAAATAATAACAAATGGATTTATTAAAGCTGGCATTTGTCCAATTAACCGTAGAATTATTCGATTCAACTGCTCTTCAAAGATGGAAGTCTTTTCAAGCCCAGAAAACTGCTGACGAAAGTTTACCCTCAACATCCAGCGTGCAAGATATTGATCATCAGATGATGCCTTTAACGTCCATGCGCAAGATAATGATCAGATGCTGACGTCAACATCCAGAATGCATAATGATTATCAGATGCCGCCGGATCTATCATTACATCAAAATTCTGTCATTCTAAACCAAGATCAACGAAGAAGCTTATTATGTTGCAGCCATTAAAAAGAGGGATTCCCGTGACAATAAGTCTGGTGTTGCCAAAGGCAAGTTAGTTGATAAATTTAAAAACAAATGCACCTTTTTACGAGATGCTAGTATCTTGCACTCTAGAGAAAAAGAAAATACTACTGAAGAAAGTACAGAAGGTGAATAAATTAGAAAATTATTCATACTTGTGGTCATCAAAATATTGTAGTTACCTTAAATATCCACTTGCTCGCCCTTATACCATTGCTAGTTTGGTATTCTATTTCTAATATTATAGTCATAATTTTTTTTTAATGTGTGGTGGGTGCTTAGTTGCAGTGACTCCGTAAGCTGTATTACTTGTCTGGCTATCACTGCAACTCTCGCGGTGTAGTTTGGTGTGTGTAAGTTGTTAAGTAATAGGAAACATTTTTTCAGTTGAAGCTGTAGATATGAATAGCAAGCAATGGCTGACCCACAATAAGAATCCTTGGTGTGAGGTTGAAATTAACTGGAAGAAAACATTTCCTTTAGGCAAATGCTTTTATATGGGAAGAAAACAATGTCAGAAATATATGACAGTTTTTTTATACTGAAAGATCCAGAAGTTATTTCCTTGGTAAGGTTTCTTAAAAAGAATGGTATAAATAAAAAATACGTTGAACATTGAAGAATGTATTATAAAGCTTTAGATTATGTGTATACATACGGTGTCTTTTCCTTGACCGCGATCAGCCATCAGGAAAGAGACAGAACATGTGTCGTATGGCTACGCCCTTGAACCCGTCGAGGAAAAGACACGGTATAAATACCAATGTAAATAAAAAATACCGAAGTTGAAGTTGAAGAATATTGCTTTTGAGCTCTTAATATATCTTACGAATGTTATATGATTAGAAATGTAATCCACCATTTATGTATAATATGAGATATGCACTTACAAGTATGCCATTCTTTATAAAAAAGATTTTTGTCAGATAGCGAAAGATTTTGATAAAATATTTCCGGGAAGTTCGTCCACATTTTATTCTCAATTCGAAGACGTTATATACAAATTCATAGGACTTAGAAGAAATTGCGTAGTGACTGCTACGTATAAAATATTAATTGACCTTTTCGATGGAGGTGCTTATAAGGAAAATCAAAAGGATAAGTATATTTTTTCAGAATCATAAGTATATGTATTTTGAATGCTGGAAAACATGTTTTGATGCAGAAATTTTTAGAGATGATTTTACCCCTAAAGTGGAGAATTACATTCCCATACACATGTCTCTGTAAAATAATTTTTGTGTATCTATTCATGAGCATTTCTTAGAACATTTTGGTAACGTACCTACTTTATGTTAGTTAAGTTTTTGTATTTATGTAACATAACCGATCCTTATGAAAACGAGTATTAAAACTAATTTCAATATTTTTCGTTAGTTTATGATTTTTATAGAAGTTCTAGAGAAATCACATTAACATGAAATTCATAGGATTCTTTTTTAAGTATCGTTAAGAAATATATTTAATTTTAAACACTGAAACTAATAATTCAGTTTTGGTGCAGCTTTTAATTACTTAAGTACTTCCTAGTTGTGATTTTGGGTAAGTGATTCTGTCTTTTTGCAGACTACTTACATTTCACATTATTCACATAATTGGCAAGTTTTCTCCCATGTACTGCAAAGTTTTGAATCAAACAGCAATAAACAATGGAGACGTAAAACAGTAGATGTAAGAGATGCTCTCATTTTGCGTGCAGAGGTAGGAATATACATATGTTATATATCGAGTTCAGTGTAAATATTGATTTGTTTTTTAGTTACCAGGTGATGTACATACAAACTTTGATTAATGCAAGGAATAGTGAAGGGCTTGAAGCGCTAGGCCTCCCATTAAGTCCATTTATAATCGCGCTGTGTAATGGAACAAGCGTTCTTAAAATTTATATTATCTGCAATGGCTTTCTTTATACAGCAGAAACAATGTTGAAGGCAATACGTGTGTGTTTCATCTTTTATTATGTTCTCCATATACGCTATCAGTTAGAGGCAGAACACATATGGTATTTTATTCAAACGGCCCACAGTGGGGCAAGAAACCTTAAAACTTGGCATCAAATCATTTTTTTAATATACATTCATTATAATTTTTTTCATAAACTGCATAGTACGTAGTATTATAAAATCGAACAGACAGGTGTGCAATTTCTTTGAACATTCCCCCACGCGTCTCAATCGTTGTTAGGTCAGCGATAAGAGTGGTAGTATACACTTCAAGATTAATAACTTGCAATTGCCCTACTCCGCTAAAATTGCATATTTCAGTTATGGAAGCGTCATGTTCAGGTATATTGTTACAATTATATTTATAATTTCTTATGCAAAATAGCATATATTTTTAATAATTGGAGTATAATCATATTAAAAGTAATCGTTACTCTTTTTAGAAATAAATATGAGGAACACGGACTTTTTCTTTATGTATCAAAGTCGATCAAGTAAATTTTTAATTTTTAAAGTATCGGGGAATTCTTTGGGAATTTGAAAATATTATTTAGTCGTGCACCTAAGTGCACTTTTGCTACTTAGAATTATTTGATTGAAACTAATCATCTGTAACAAAAAAATACTTTTACCGTTTCTTTTTCTGCTTATTGTTGCCAGGAAAGAATTTAAACTATATGAGCATCACACGCCAAGATCTTTTCACTATACTTAGAAGTTCTGGATATGATGATATTGAAGATCAGTTTAAGTTTTTGAAAGGCGAGATTAAGAAACGTACCCAATGTCCAGAGAGCAATGTCAATGATTTAAATAAAGCTTTAAATTACTTCAAATCACAGTTTAGGTCACGCTGGCTGAAAGCACATAGAATGCAAGAAAGATTTTTAAAAGATAATCGTGACTGGTTGGGTGCATCAATTTTGTTTCCACGATCACAAAAAAGACGCGGCCGTCCGGAAACCTCATTTGTGTTTAGCGCTGAGCGAACGAAACGACATAAAACCAGTGAATTGAGGAAATCTACACCTCTTGCTGTATTAAGTTATGCTACTCAAATGAGTTTGAGAGCATCGGGAAAAGCTCAGGCATCAAAAGTAATACAAGACATTACAACAAGTCCGAAACGGGCAATAAAATATAGAAAGGCATATAAAAAGGTATTTGAAAGTGAACAACGACAAATGTTATCAGGCGAAGATGCATTGGCAATGTTGGTGGATGCTAAATTATCGCGATATCAATATTCAATTCCGAGCATTTTGTCACAATACTGCTCGGCATTTTGTTGAAAAATATCCATGGTATTGTATGCCGCCTACACTTCATAAATATTTTATACATGGTCCGGAAATAATTTCTTCTGCATTACTCCCGATAGGCCAGTTAACAGAAGAAGCGCGGAATAAAGATTTCAAAAGATACAGGGAACACAACTCGAGAAAATGTAATAGAGAAAGTTCAAATCGCGACATATTGAACTTTTTTCTCCTAAGTTCTGATCCTGTACTTACAAGCAAAAAGGAATTGCCCAAAAAAAAAATTCAACGCTTGCCGAAACAGGCCCTAGATTTATTGAAATCTCCTTCTCTCAAATGCTACCAAGTAAGTGGCGACGAAAGAAACAGTAATGATGACAGTGAGGAAGAGGAGGAAGATTTTTTTTCTCATTTTGACGAAGAAACATAATTCCAGTAATTTACATACTAATACCTTATTTAAAGAATTCTAATTATGTTAATTTTTTTTATTAATACGTGACCAAAACTGTTCCGTATGTGTTTTATTACAGTTTAATATATTTATTTCCAAATTAGTAGCATTTTCATGACGTTTGCGATTTAATGCCAGCTTCAAAGCTTCCTTGCCCCACTGTGCGGCCGTTGTAATGGTTATACCGTTACTTTTGAACCGTCCTGTATTTCATCGCAATAATTTTTGCACTTGCGCGATGAGTATCCGAGTTGACTTGGTAAGTTAAGTCAAATAAATTCCTTCTTCTCTCTCTTGGCGCTGCAAGCTCCACTGTCTCTTCCGGGACGAGTGCATCAGTCTTCGATTCGGTTAGTATCTTTTATAATTTCCTTTTCTTAATTATCTTTGTTAACTTTAACTGAGAGTATATAAACTCATTTTTGTTTTGAAATAGGATATTATCTGGTAGATCATTTCTTGGAGGTTTTGGTAGAAATAAATTTAACCGTTTTTTCTCGTACGAAACATTTTCTGGTTTTCGTTTGTCGTATTTGTAGGTTAAATTTTCCACGAGGTCGGTCAATGAGTGTTCCATACCTTCCAAAGAGTCCAGAACATTGTAACATTGCCCGGGAGAAAGACAGTGTGGGAGAGAGAACTAGAGAGAGAGGCTAAGCACGTATCCTGCGTCGCAGGGTTTTTCGTTAAGAAGTAAAACAAGGTTAGGCCTTTTTAAATTGGTTTTTTTATTTCGATTAAAATATATGTAAAATCAAATCTTGCATAAATTGTGCTAACTGGGGTTTCTTTTTAAAAGCGTAAAGATAAAATCATTGTATAAATACCAGCTGGTTTAGAATCACGTAAAGTTAAAATTTTAGGTTTTTCTCATGTTTTTTTGTGTCTTTTGCACTGTACTCACAAATATAATTTTTTTATTTATAAGTATAAGTTTATCTGCTATTCCTTTAATAATATATACATACATTCAGAATGTTTCATCATTGTATTTTGTTTAATTAGTTTAAATTATTCTTGTAATTTTTTTAAAAAGCTTTTCTTAAATGTTTAAAATTTAAACCGTTTATTTATTGTAAAATTTCAAAGTTATTTAAAATTGTAAATTGTTAATGTTCTAATTTTCTTTTAAATAGTTTTGTAATAAACATTGTTATTAGTTAATTAGTGTTTCCTTTATTTATTCTCACTACACGCACCTAGCTTGAGAGCTCATGTTACTATCGGGGAATATGCACCCCTATTTAAAAATTTGCATATTGGCGCCCTGTTTTTTTAAGCCTCGTAACCCGCTGAGGTTTGGGTGATTTAATTTTCATTTATAAATTGTAAAAGCTGATAACGTTGTTATACCGTCTACAAAATTAAGACAAAGTGGGACAAGCAAATCCCCAGTATAATGGATATTGTCAAAAAGGTGAAGGGAGAAGTTGATTGTGTTAATTTTTTGATCATATTTGTAGTTTTATTTGTATTTATGCTTATAGTTCCTAGAATAATCAACAATTGTTTTTTTTTTAGGGGGCCACAAATTTTTGGAATTTTATGAATGT
>CM043023.1:66325436-66382782 GCA_023690525.1 Holotrichia oblita
TATCGATACCTAGAAAACATGGCATCAGGTGGACCTCCGTTAATTGAAAAATTGAAAGGTCGTGAAAACTACAATAACTGGCAATTTGCGATAGAGAATTATCTTCAACACGAGGATCTGTGGGGTTGCGTTACCGGCACCGATGACATAGCGAACGAACCTGAAAAAACGAAACGTGACTTGAAAGCAAAATCGAAAATTATCTTGACAATTGACTCCGTAAACTATGTGCATGTTAGAGACTGCAAGACCGCAAAAGAAGTATGGGAAAAGTTAAAAAGCACTTTTCAAGATGATGGTTTATGTCATAAAGTTCATTTAATGAAAACTTTGACCACCACAAAACTAACTGACTGCGAGAGCACAGAGGATTATGTAAATAAAATAATTTCAACGGCCCAGAAATTGGAAAACATAAAATTCAAAGTAGGTGATGAATGGTTAGCAACATTTCTTCTGGCTGGACTTTCGGATGATTATAAGCCAATGATTATGGCTCTAGAAAGCTCCGGTAAGACTCTTAGTGTAGATATCGTAAAAACAAAATTGCTTCAGGAAGTAAAGTCTTCAGTAAGTGACACGGTTGCTTTATATAACAAAGGAAATCGGCATAAGCAACAAGTGAAGAAACAGGTAGAAGAACAGAATAAACCTCAACACAAAGGACCAAGATGTTTCAACTGTAATAAGCATGGTCATATATCGAAAAATTGCTTTGTGAAAAAGAAGTTCTTCGATAAAAGAAACAATTCTCATCAAACGGCAGGTAACTCATTGTATTGTGATGAGGCAAATTCAAATAATAATTCTACGAAATGGTACGTGGACTCTGGAGCATCGGCACATATGACAATGAACGTAAGTAACCTTAAAAATATTAAACGTCCGAACCTAGAATATGTTACTGTAGCAAATAATGAAAAAATTCATGTAAATTCACTTGGAGATGTTGAATTAATGATCAACAAGTGTATGATGAATGTTGATGAGGTTCTACATGTACCGAATCTATCAGTAAATTTATTATCAGTGGGACAGACCGTTAAAAAAGGAAATACTGTTATTTTCGATAAAGAGGGTTGTAGAATTCTCAATAAAGAAAATTGTTTAATTGCAACGGCAAGTTTAAAAAATAATATGTTTGAGCTTGATTGCACCGAATCAAATAATTTGAAAGCGTTCAGTATTAAGAGTAATGATTTCGACTTGTGGCACCGACGATTCTGCCATTTAAATTTCAACTATATGAACAAAATGTTTAAGGTAATCGATCCTTCACATGAAAACATTCCGAACCTCACATGTAAAGTTTGCTTAAAGGAAAGCAATCACAATTGCCTTTTAAAGTTGAAAGCGATAGGACATCGAATGCATTAGATTTGATCCATTCAGATATATGTGGCCCAATGGAAACTACTTCGTTGGGAGGTGCAAGGTATTTTCTGACATTCATTGACGACCACACTCATAAAACGTTCATTTACATCCTGAAAAATAAAAGTGATTTACCGAGATATTTTTCCAAATTCCAAAAGTATGTAGAAAATCAAAAGGAACGTAAAATTAAAATATTACGCACTGATAACGGTGGTGAATACTGTTCACAAGAATTTGAGAAGTATTTGGAAAATGCGGGTATTGTACATCAATCAACGATCAGCTATACACCGCAACAAAACGGAATAGCTGAACGAATGAATCGCACTATTGTTGAAAAGATACGATGCATGTTGATTGATTCCGGTTTAGGAAAAGAGTTTTGGGCCGAAGCGGCAGCAACTGCTGTGTACGTAATAAATAGATCAACCACAAAAAGGTTAGACAATGGTATACCTGAACAGATATGGTCAAATAAAGAGATTGATGTTAATAATTTAAAGGTGTTTGGTTGCAAAGCAATGGTGCATATACCCAAGCAAAAACGTAAAAAATTGGATCCAAAATCTACTGAATGTATTTTTGTTGGTTACAGCAGTGAACAAAAGGGTTATCGGTTATATAATCCTGAAACTCGGCAAACGACGATTAGCCGAAATGTGACGTTCATTGAAACAGAATGTCTTTCTACTTTCTTTGACAGTAGTAAAGCAATTACATTGGGTATGCCGTTAGTGGACGAACAAGAAGATGCCAAAAAGAGTGACCAGACCAACGGCCAAAATGACCTCAAAGAAGAACCAAGTCTACCGAAAGAGATCATGACAAATGAAGACTTGAGTGATCCAGAAAATGATCTGAATGTTGATATGAAAAGATCCACTAGAATTCCACAACGATTTGACGAATATTATCTATATACAGTCATGAATGATAATCTTGATAATCCGTCAACTCTTGAAGAAGCATTGAAAAGACCAGATTCAAAATCGTGGAAAGAGGCGGTAGAGAATGAAATGAATGCATTATTAGAAAATGATACTTGGGAACTTGTGGATCCACCTCAGAACAAAAGAATTATAACTTCCAGATGGGTGTTTAAAACGAAGGCAGATAATGGCGCAGCAAAGTATAAAGCTCGTCTCGTTGTTAGAGGATGTTCACAAAGACTAGGCGTCGATTATAATGAGACTTATGCTCCGGTGGTAAAATACAGTTCTATCCGTTATTTAATGTCATTAGCAGCTGCACATGACCTAGAAGTAGAACAAATGGACGCCATAACCGCTTTTCTTCAAGGAGAATTGGAGGAGGAAATTTATATGACTCCCCCAGAAGGTTTAAGTTGTAATAACAAAGTCTGTCGTCTTAAAAAACCTTGTATGGGCTGAAGCAAGCAAGTAGAGCATGGAACAGAAAACTTCATAAAACTCTTTTAGACATTGGTTTGAAGTGTTCCAATGCAGATCCATGCGTATATTATGATATCGCTGATGGAAAAATGTTCTTCCTCACAGTGTATGTGGACGATCTGCTGATTTTTTCAAATAACGACAACATGAAAGAAAGGGTAAAATGTGAATTAAGCAGGACCTTCAAGATGAAAGATTTAGGTGAAGCCAAGCAATGTCTAGGATTCAACATTACAAGAGACCGACAAAATAGAAAATTATGGCTAGACCAATCAGGATATATTGAAAGTATGCTAAGAAAATTCAATATGCTGAACTGTCACGGTGTCTCAACACCCTTAGTCACTGGTCAAAAACTCACAAAGGAAATGTCTCCGAAAAATGACGACGAGAAACAAGAAATGTTAAGTGTGCCATACCAGCAAGCAATTGGCGCGTTATTGTACTTAGCAACCTGTACTCGTCCAGATATAAGTTTCGCAGTAAACTTGCTAAGTCGTTTTAACAATGATCCTGGCAAAGCTCACTGGATTGCCGTAAAGAGAATATTCAGATATCTCAAGAGCACCATGTCCATCAGACTAGAATATTCGTGGTGCAATGATACGAACATAGTTGGTTATTCTGATGCTGATTGGGGCGGAGATGTAGAAGATAGGAAATCTGTCACTGGTTCCATCTTCATTTCTCAAGGGGGACCCATTTCATGGCAGTCGCGAAAACAACCCACCGTAGCTCTTTCTACAGCGGAAGCAGAATACATGGCACTGTCTTCAACAACACAGGAAGCTATGTGGTTGCAGAACTTAGTGAAGGAGTTGAGTGTAAGTGAAAAAACAGCAATGGTCATTTATTGTGATAATAAGAGTGCCATTGATTTGTGTTTCGGGCGTGGCCATAGTAATCGCACTAAACACATCGATCTAAGACACCACTATTTAAGGGACAAAGTGGACTCAAAGGAAGTTACGATTATGCAAGTACCCAGTGAAGAAATGTTAGCGGACATTCTGACTAAAGGGTTGGTAAATCAGAAACATCACAATTGTATGCACCTTTTAAACATGAAATTTTTTTAATAATAAGCAGCTCGGTGGGAATGTTAGAAACCGATTGTGTTTAGTTTAGAGCTGCTTATTAAGTAATCTATACTTTTTTGTATGTCAATGTAACGATCGCCATCTATATTGTTTTTTTAATATCAGTAGATACACTAACAATATAATATAATAAGATAACGCACGTTTTTCAGTTCTGTTAAGCTATGCTTGTGTAATTCATGTATTAGTGTTGTAAGTGTTAAATAAAGATATATATGTGTTAAACAAGTACAAGTTGCAGTATGAACACAGTCCCAAATCCCAAAAACAACAGAGACGTGATATCGCGAACTTCCGAATGAGTATTTACCTGAAAATAATAAGTATGGTTCCTCTTCAAGGACAGTTTACCACTAGAACTATGTACAATTATATACAGCGACAAATATACAAAAATATTCTCCCTTATTCACTAAAATAACTATATACAACGAAAAAATATTCCAAAACTAACGAAGACGGTGAAAAACAGTACCTATTACTTTATTACATCAAGCTAGTCGCTAGACAATTAGTGCAGAACTAAGATTCTACCTGTAACAGACAACGCATGTACGCACGAATATGTTTTGTAAATAGAATATTAGGGTGTTATTGCCTTAGGCTATCGCATTTATACCGAAAAGATTATATTGAAATATACATACCTGCTCAATACATTCAGTTCTAAACTACATAATATGCAACCAGTAAAACTCGTTTCAAGAATCCCTGGATACCTTTCTTCTATATAATGTTATATTTTATTTTTCCGAGAAGTTTATATTTATATTATAATATATTTTGTATTACAATCAATATTCTAATCTTCACTTTTCCTATGTTATTTCAGCCAAAATGTTACGCATGTTTAAGTATTTCATGACTTTTTACTTTTCTAGAGATTCGTAAGCCTTACGCCATCTCATTTTGAATATATTCGATAAAAATGCAACATTTGCTCATCAAGTTCAAGTTATTGAAATAGAGGGCCAAGTACGCCACCTTAACGTTGTAACAGTTGTTACTTCCTCTCTAACAATTATTATACCTTTATTATTATATTGTGAGTCACTGTATATAGTTCCCAATATTTTCGCAATAATTTTGCTCGGGAGAAGCGTTCGAAATTAAATTTTACTTCGTCGTGTTCAGGAAGTAAAAAATTATGTAAAATATTTTTGATGAGAATATGTAACAATATTCAGGAACTATATAAAAGCGCGTTGTTTGTACTTTTAAAACTTAGATATTCGTTTTTCAATAACAAACAAGCTTTTTGCCTTCCAAAATGATTTCCTTTAAATTTAACACGTTTCACTAGATGGCGCAGAAACACGTCAACAAAATTTAGAAGTGTCGAATGCAAGTGAATAGTATACATTTTGTATAGACACATCGAAAAAAATCATAATTAGAGTAGGCTATGAGAATGGATTGTTACTTTAGCCACTTTCACATAATGACATTTATTCCTTGACATTTAATTTGAGGTTATAAAACTTATATAAACTAAAGTTACAATAAAATGTCAAGTAATAAACGTCATTATGTGATAGTGGCTAAAGCAACGATCAAAAACATTACATAGCCTACCCTAATTATGTTATTTTTCGATGAAACACACGAACATGTGTGGTTCAAGCGTTCAAGTCAATTCAAAACATTTTAAAATAGTTTTTCATTGGTGTAATGTTTCTTTGTAAAGGTGAATTAAACTTTCTCATTGCTTCATAAATTCTGACTACTGAACAGGAATAAGCTATTTTTTAGATAGTATGGATCCTACCAGATTAAGACCAGTGTTGAAGGATGTTACATTTTAAATTAAATGAAAAGTATATTTTGGGATACGTAACAAAATAATACGTTGAAAGATGGAATTTCATCCACGTATCAAAATAATAATCTGATACTTAGTTCGTTTGTGCGTTTGATTATTATGACCTCTGAGACAACTGAGATATGGCTTACCTATTTTTATAAGTACTTGAAAAGCCGATTTGATTTGCCAAAAATTAATGGATGATGATGTTTATTGATACGAAAAATGTTACACATGGAACAAGGTATTTATTTTAATCAAATTTAATTTTAATTGAATCAGTAGTTACTGTATTTGTAGTATGTAAGTTACAATAGAGTAAAAATTATACTAAACATCTTTATTTAGTTGGTATTCTATGTCTATTTAGAATGTGCATACATACAGTTGTAATCGCGAAAGATGATCCCCGGAGATGCATTGTCAAATGTATGTCAATTTTTTTAGTAAAGAAGCAGAAATATATAGCTTAAGCGCAGACAACGAACTAATCTCGCCTTTGTCTTATTTAAGTGAATTGCACTAGCCGTACGTCTGTGCTAGGCAAAGTTTCGAAATACAAACTGTCATCCAGGCTGTTCTTGTCATACAAATAGATATTTAGATACGAATATTGTTCTCGTTGATTGAGTTCTATGTAAGTGACGCAGGGATCATCTTTCGTGATTACAACTATACATGTATACAGTCAAATTTTTGGATATTGTCAGTTACGCCGTGAGTAATGTCAGTATGAATCGATTCATATGTCATGTTGACATTTCTCTCTAATGTACGTTAAATGTCGGTGATGAATATTTTATGTATATCTGTATTTAATTACGCTGTTAATGACGTAATGGACAAGATCCAAAAATTTGACTGTATTAATTAGTGAGCATTTACACAAATTAGTATGATTTAAATTATAATGCATCGTAAATTTTAATATAAATTAGATGTATGTTTTACTTGATATGCGATTGGTTTGATCTGATCTAGACAATCCAGGATTTTTATATTTGTGTAAATGTTCTATGCATAACATTGCCTATGTTTACTGTTTTGAGAGTGGGCAACCATATATGCATTGCTTCATATACAAAATGTTTTGTGTGTTGGTTTCTGTGAACATTTGTTTTGGTTTGACATATTCAAGTGGGTTAGGTAAAATATAGTACCGCTGTCCCATTTCAAGGTTGATCTTAGATATCTGCCACATTTGTAAAAATAGAGAAAAAAGTTATAAAGAAAAGTTATCTCAATTTATGTTCTGCATAAACCAAAAATATTTTTAACTATACAGAGTGCCTGAAAAGTAGGTAAACACTTGCTTGTTCTGTTATTTTAAATGGGACACCCTATATATTTTGGTATTTTTGAACAGTACGTTAATAGTATTTTAAATTTTTTACTACAGAAGCTATTTAGTTATTTGGAATAATTATTAGTAGAAGTGCGAAGGTACATGTGGTTCCTTCACGATGGAGCTCTTGCCGATAAGTTATAGAATCTAAGGGCAGCATTGAATAACCTCTTCAAGGAGAGATGCATTGGTCAGGGAGGTATAATAGAATGGCCAACTAGATCACCGAACTTAAAGAAATATGATTTCTTCCTATGGGCATACATGAAAGAGTTAATACACTGAAGGTCACCGACGATTGAATAAAATATGGGAGAAAGAATTGCATAAGCTTTTACATCAATAACTCCTGAAATGTCCAGGAGAGTTGAAATCAATTTTCAAAGAAGAATTAATATTTCAGTAAGAGAAAAAAGTATGATTATTTAACATTTATTATAATTATGTATGTATACTTTTTTGTTTTTGAAATATTTTAAAGGTTACCTCGTAATTGGAGGCAACATTTTTGTAGCTTGCCTAAAAACTACGAAACATCTTGAAAAGTTTAAAATAAAACATAGTACTTAATATATCGATCTTACAAAATATATAGAGTGCTATTAAAAAAAAAAAAGAAATTATCTCGAGTTCCGGAAATGCAATAAATCATTTCTGAAACCGGAAGTAGGTACATATATTATCTTCTGTTGATGTCATTGTCTATACCGGACTATACAGGCTGTTACAAATTCGAGGGTCACCAATGGGATCTCGAAAACGCTAAGAGATACAAAGTCAGTTAATTGGGATAAAGTTGCGTTTTTTACCGCCAAACAATAATCTCTTTTAAAAAGTTTTCTATGATTTGTAGTTTTTGAAATATTTCCCAAAAAAAGCGGAAAACACACTTTTCTTTTTTCATCTGTTCTGAAGTTTTTATTGAAGGGATCAAAACAAGATTAATACATTCTACAGGCACTTTTTTGAGCTCTTTACGAAGGTGTTATTAGATCTTGCTTAAAGCGTTTCGTCTCGCTTTGACCACCGTCAACTTTATTTTTTCTTATCCCCGCCATATTAGATCTTGGCATCATTAATTTTTTTCAGAAAATGTTAAAAATAACAGTGCAAAGAAAAATATGGTGTGCGGTGACGACAAAAATTAAACGTTTTGACATTTCTCCGCATATTTTAGTTTGTTTACTGTTTAGTCCTACTGAAAATCGTTTTTTTATTACAATGGATTTTTGTGATGAAAAAAAACGCGACATGTTAAAGTGCTAAAGACTTCCAGAATTATGGTTTCAACATAATGGTGCACCAGCGCACAATGCAAGGGCGGTTTGTGATCATTTAAACGAACAATTTCCAAATCGGTGTATTGGGAATAGTGGAATAGTACGTTGGCCTGCAAGGTCACTGGATCTCTCGCCACTAGATTTTTTTTTGTGGGGTATTCTGAAAAATACAGTTTATGCTGAACCAGTGAATAATATTGCCGAGCTACGCAATAAAATTTTGGTTTCATTTAATTCGTTACAAAGAAAAGATGTTCAACGTGCTGTTAATAACGTTCGACGAAGAATAAATGTATGTATAGCGAAGAACGGAGGATATTTCGAATATCTACTTTAAACATTTTGTTTTGTTGGTGAACTATTAAATTTGTAGACTGTAATAATTATGAATATGTCTATTAACCCTTAGATTACCACGCATTAAAAATCTCATAAGCTACCTCGTGGGGTCTTTTTAGGACCCCAATGAATGTGTGGATATAAAGTGCTAATTTTCTTTGCAGGTTAGAGTTTATAATTACAAGGGGTCTTAAATCCATATATTATAAATATTATGTTTAAATTATTTTATTGAAAGAAACTATTATTATTATTATACAATATAAACTAAGCATAAACAATACAAAGTTAAAAATTAAAACTTTCAAATTTTAATTTTCATATTAAATGTCCTCTAAATCTTTGTGATCAGTACAATAGTTAGCAGGTTTTACAACAGATTTGCGATGATTTTTACAAATAAACGACCCACAGGTGGTACATCGGATGTTAACTTTTTTGTCCAATAATCTTGGACATAAACGGCATCTTCCTCTTTTGACGCCTGTTTGTATTGGTGCGGGAGCTGCGTTTTCCGGAATCAAATGTATACCACAAGCCTGAATGGCTCTGACTACATGGGGATTGTTTTTCACTACTGGTAATCGCTCTTTCATGTTAGGTATGGCTAGGTCTTTTCCTAATGTTTTCAAAAATATATGTCTTCTGTTACTGCGCGTTTTCTTCCAATCGGGATATTTCGCTGTATATATAATAAATGCATTCAAACATGCAATATCCAACATGTTCATAAACAATCTGAAGGGCCACCTAGCTGTACGACGAGCGCAAGAATACTCTCGAATTAATTTGTCTGCGTTATCAACACCTCCTTTGGTGGTGTTATACTCCAAAATTATGTTAGGTTTTCGATGCTCCTCTTGAGATACCTGTTCATCATGGTGTTGGGATGATAGCACATGAACCATTCTCCTTTTTTTGGAATATATGACACCATCATTAGATTTTGAGAAAAAGCAAATAAAGATGAGTATTCTGCTCTCCTTGTACTTAGTTTTAGGTGCTCTGGGGTGTCAGCTTTATTTTTCCGCACGGTTCCGAGAAGGGTAATTCGTTCTGTAAGCAAAAATTCGGCAAGAGGCGCCGACGTAAAAAAATTGTCTGTTGTCACACTACGGCCCGATTTCCTTTACCACTCGTTCGCCTTGTAGCCTTTCGGATCTACCCCCAGGTGGCTTTCCCGTGTAGACCTGCAAATTATACAGGTACGAAGTCTTTACATCAGCGAGGGCCCAAATCTTTATTCCATATCGTGCTGGTTTCGACTTTATAAATTGTCGAAATGGACATCTGCCCCGAAATGAAACTAATTGTTCGTCAATAGTTAACGTTTCATGTGGTATAAAACATGTTTTGCAGTTATCAACCAGCTTATAAAACAGTTCGTTGATGGCTGCTAATTTATTATCTTTTCGTCTTTCTGGTCTCGTAATTTTATCGTCAAATCTAAGATATTTTCGAATTTGAATAAATCTATTTCGAGACATAGAGGCAGTGAAAATTGATCTGCGAATGGACTCATCTGTGGTCCACATTTCGGCGGTGTTTTCTTTTCTGCAATGTAACGCTCCTGCAGATATGAGAATTCCTATAAATGCATCTAGCTCCACTTTAGACATCTCTTTCCACTGTTTTTCTTTTCCGTGATTTTCTTGGTTATATAAGTTGTAAACTCGCATAGCTTCATCATTGGTGTGTTTGCATATAATACTCTTCATATCTTCATCAATGAACAAGTTAAAAACATCGACAATGCTGTCAATAGCATCCGATTTTAACGTGAGACCCGGTTTGTCGGTTATAATATTCTCACAACGGCGACGACCACACAATGACCGAAATGGCTTAGACTGCCATATCATACCAGATTTAGCGGTATATTGTATACAATTTTCTGCATCCAGTTCGTTGTTTTCTTGATTTAAGTTTTCGTCTGATAGAACAGCATCCTCGTCTTCTTCCTCAACATACTCAATATTATTTTCTATTTCTGAAGAACTATCATTGGCATCGCCTGGAAGCAATTCTTCATCATAATTTGGATCCTCATCGTCTGTGTCTATGTTTGAGCTAGCACAATCTTCCTCACCTAACCTCAAAATTTCAGCTTCTAATTCTGCCTGTGTAAGAAGGCGCACCCTCTCATAACTACTCATTTTTCTAGCTAGTCTCTACATATAAAACATGAATCAAAAATATTTAGACAAAAGTGAAATTAGTATACATACCGTAACACAGCTTTTATTTTTACGCACTAATAATGCACCTCATTTACTAGTATTCACACAACAGTTGATATACCGGCGGCTAAATAACTGATTTACAGTTTTACCGACGGATAAATCAGCTGTTACTTATAATCAGAATGGTTCCCTAAACAGCCGCATGGGGTCATGGTGGGACCCCAGCTATCTATTTCAAACTTAGCTAAAGAGAAAACAATTACAATTTCGTAGTGAGTTCAGGATTTTGTTACAAAACATATGAAGATAAATTACACAAGCGCATATAATTGAAAATTAAAATATAAACGAATGAAGTGTAAAACATCCGATCTGGGGTCCCCAGAAGACCCCGCGTGGTAATCTAAGGGTTAAGTAGTGGTAGGTACTTTCAGAACTGTCAAGATATTTTTTCTAGTTTAATTCGTTCGTGTTAGTCACGTTTAATATCAATGCAATGTTCTGAGTATTGTAAAATATAAGTTATTCAGAATTTGAAAGAAAAAGACTATAGTATGGACATTGTAATATATATTTTGTTTTTTTTTCTTTTTGTGAATGTTATAATAGGGTAAACACTACAGTAATTGGACAGTTAAGAGTAAAGTTTTATTTAAAAATTCGTACAAACTTTGTTTTTGAAGATGAAGAGTAAATAACGCCATTAAAATAAAGCAGACAATATGACATTTATTCTGAATGATTTCTAAATCGGAACATAGGTTTGTAAAATAAATTTTTGGCATTTGAATTTCAAATTGTAAAAAACATAGTTATTGGACACATTTTTACAGTAGCTGGACAACTGAATCACAGTTATTGGACATGAGTATTTACTATCATTTTATTTAATCCAGTTACAATTGCGATTTAATTCTAGCTACCTTTGAGAGGATGAGCAACAATAATTGTTGAATAAAAATAAATAAGTAAAACAAAAATAAAAATAAAAGTTTTAATATGCGTATTTCTTCATTTCTGTGTTATATTGTGCGTAGAGTTTGTCGATATTGTCTTCGCTATCGCTTTCACTTGGCATTTCACTTAAGTTATTGTCGGAGTCGACTTTATAGCAAAAATGGCATAAATACTCATCGTCGTCATCTGGCGGTATATGCTGTCGATGATTTAGAGGAATACAAGAAAGATGGAAACTTCTCGGACAATTAGAGCAAGATACTGCTTTCATCATGATTGATTTCCCACACTTTCCACATAATACTTTTTCCTTATTTTTCATCAATTTTGCCGTTTTTTTTGCTAATACTTCTTGTTTCTTCTCTTCACGTTCCTTCTTTTTTTCTTCCTTCTGCTTTGCCTTTTCGAACTCTAAGGCCCGTTTAGCTTCAAAAATTTTTCTATATTTCTCTGAAGTCAACGCATATGGCGTTCTCTCCGTTTGACGTTTATTTTTACGTTTCGGTGAGTGTGGCCACATTAAGAAAGGTGATAGTGACGAGATGTTTAAGCTTTGTGATGAAGTGCCACAAGTAATTTCTTTTATAAGTGGTTAGATATTTTGCGTCGAGGTGCTACTAGAGGGAATATATTGAGGTTCCTCGGCTATCGATGCTACACGAGTTGTACTGCAGGATGGTATTGGAGTCGATGTTTCCATGCGATCAGTAACGTTTTGTTCATCTTCAAGTAGTGTTTCATTCTCAATGCCGTGCGTTGTCGCTTTAGGATCCAATGTTTCACTTACCGTAAGATTACTGACGTCTTGTTCAGAATTGTTTACTATACTCTCTTGTGTTTGTTGAAAATGTCTCCAAATGTAATATATTTTCTTTAGATTACCATCTCCATTAATGTGTTCGATTCCTTCGAATTTCTTAATGAGATCTGCCCCAACAATTTCAACAAATGTGTTATAGTTTATTGTTCTTTCATTCATATCTACTAGTCTGTTCTCGATTTGGTTTCGTTGTGGATTTACATTAGTAGTTACTGAACCAAGGCACTTGGTGTAATCCACACTATCTGCATTAAACGGACATAGCCCACATAGTCTAAATCCATTAATTAAAGTCGATGATTTAACACTACCCACAATTTTGAGTAGTATCGGGGCAATATTAGCTTTATTTATAGTTTCTCCTGGATTTTCCATATGAAACTGCCTTACAATTTTACGCCATGTTGACTTAATAGGACTAAATGCAGCCACGTCTGCAGGCTGCAGTATCCTTGTAGCATTAGGATATAAAGCTATAAGCTCTATCTGCAGTGAGTTGCACAGAATGCTCAAGTCATATGTTATATGGGACTTATGACCGTCTACAAAAAGAATTACAGGAAAAGTAACTTTTTCCCTTAGCAAATACGGGTGAAAGACATTAGCGATGTATTCGTAAAATACTTCAGCGGTCATCCAGCCGTTGTCACTTTTCCCAATCCCGTAATGCTCTGGTACTGACTGAATAATCTTCTCCGGAATCCTCTTGTACGGGTAGATAATCATTGGTGGACAAATGTTTCCACTGGCAGAAAAAGTGAACATGACTGTAATGGTTTCTTTTGATGATCCTTGTTCAATGGTGTATACATTCTTTGATCCTTTCTCTGCTAACACTCGACCGGTAGATGGACAGATCTGAAAACCTGTCTCATCTCCGTTAAAAACTCGGGTTGGATCTTCTAGTACTTCAGTCAAATTCTTTTCTGCAAAATATTCACTAACTTCAGAAAACCATTTTCGGATATCAGCTTCAGTCACGCATGCACTGGCTGATGAAACTGCTTCACTTTGTCTGTTAGTAATTCGAGGATTTCGTTTAAGGAAGGCTTGTAGCCATCCAATACCTGGGCGATTATTTCTAAATGGATTCGGTCTTGGATTTGCTTCTAAAAACTTCTGGACACTAGAAATTAGATCTTCAATTTTTCTCGGAAAACCTTTTTTTGTTAAATCTGAAATCCAACAAACCAAGCGTTGTTCTTCCTCACGGGTTAAGACTGGAGAAGGTCCGAAAGTATTTTTGCGATTTGGCTGCTTTAATTTAAAATGAATCGATGATTTTGGAATGCCGTATTTTCTTGCAATGGTTCTCACAGATAAACCATTTTCCTGCATATCTGTGAGTGCCATTTCCATTTGAGCTGAATTATACTTAGGTTGTTTTGGCATTGCAAATACTGTGTCTACCTATACCTATAGTGTGTATGTAATACTGCTGTTGACCAATTACTGTCTGGAAGTATACATGCGCTAAATCAGTAATTGGACAGAGTGTCCAATAACACAAAATCTTACCTTTTTATAATCAGTTGTTGGACACAGTTAGTTATGCCTTTACAATCCTATTTAAAGCAACTGTGTATCAACAATAATACTTATCAGTATCTTAGCTTTCACATGAGATGACACAAAACACAATATTCTCTACAAACTTGATTTTATTATAGTTAGAAAATGTATCGGTTCTTAACAAAATACTTCACGAAAAAGCACGTTTGTGTATCCATAAACAAAGTTAGCACATGTACTACGAGGCATGCGTATTTAGCGCAAATGGGACGGCTCATGTGATTGAAATAAGTACAGCAGTGTCATCTCTCGAAAGAAAATCAAACTATTCTAATATTTGTAGTTAATACAGAATTTTATATCTCGACTGTCCAATAACTGTGTAGTGTCCAATTACTATAGTGTTTACCCTACTTAATTTTTCAGCAAATAAATAGCTGGATATTAAAAGTTGTTAATATGACTATTGCTTTCTTATTATAAGTCAATTTGTATTATAATTCTGAAATTCCTACTTCCTTCGAATTTTACTAAAACATCCATAAAGAACAAAATTTCTACCTAATTTACCAAACAATGTTCTATTTGGTTGACGTCTTTATGGATACTGTTGGAAGTAAATTTCGCTCGCTGTTACTGTGTTGTTATTATATTATAGACACATGGAAAAAAAATCATAATTAGAGTAGGCTATATGAATGGATTGTTACTTTAGCCACTTTCACATAATGACATTTATTCCTTGACATTTAATTTGAGGTTATAAACTTTGGTTACAATAAAATGCCACATAATAAATGTCATTATGTGGTAGTGGCTAAAGCAACGATCAAAAACATTTACATAGCCTACACCAATTATGTTTTTTTTCGATGGCACGTTATTATAATAAAGTTGTAACATGTCACGTTGTTATGCGTTGTTTTCTTCATTTGAATAAGTTTAAAACGAATTGCATATGAGTTAAACAGTAAAAAAACTAAACTATGCGGAGATATGTCATAACGATTTGTTTTTGTCGTCACAGCACACCATATTTTTCTAACATTTTCTGCATTTATAGCCATTTAATTTTCTTTAAGGGCGCGGTTTCCCATATTTTGCCCCTATTCCGATACACGGGGAACACGTGTGACAAACTGTATCGAGATAGGCAGTATGCGATGCTAGTTAGTAATAAATTGTAGCATGTTGTGTAGCCAAAGGATCAAGGAATGCATTATGCTATGTATGAATGAATAAAAGTGGGTTTTAATTACGTGCTCCATGCAGTAAAATGAGTGTCTTATTGTTGCTGATTTTTCTCTAACTGTGAGGATGGTTGCAGAAAATAGGGGGTGGACTAGCCAGGCGACAAACTTTTTTAGTTCAGCGATATAAATTTAGATGGCAGCCGGTTAAATTCTGTTTTCAAATTTATTAATTGTTATTAAAAAGTGATGTATTTGTATCACAATATGAAATGAATAACACATAATATGACGAATAAATAAATCCGTATAATAAAGTCATATAAATCTTAATATGTTCAGATTTTATTGTATTATTCTTTTGGTGTTCAAATTTTCATAAAATGTAAAAATGTATATGTGTTGCACCACACATATAGTGCTTTCGCATGTGTTTTTAAGTGGTGCCGGTCCCTTGTTTTTTTATGAAATTTCTGGATACGAGTGTATGGTTTGTGTATATGTAGTTCATATTGAAGATGTATATATTCGTTCGTTTCGGAATACTTTAATTATATGTAAAAATCATCAAAAATTATTTACGGTCAAGAATGTCCCGAGAGATTATCAGAAATACGAAATATCGATTTTGACAGTTTGTCGGTTTACACGTACATATGCGGTGGTATTTGTAATGTTGTGCAGAATATAAAATAAATTTATTATAATATTTATTATTAAAATATAGGGACATGTAATGTAAGGTAATTTTGTTGTAGGATAAAAAGAAACAATAATTGTATGTTATAAACTTTTTACTTTGCTTTTTACAAGGTTTTTCTTCTTATTTATATCTTTCCTCGCCTGAATAATATATGCGGGATCTCTGCATTGTAATCCCCGGCCGATTCTATTCAATACAATTTCTGGTAATATGAAATCCATGTAGAACGCTACGAGTTTATCCAGCATTTCTGCATACCAGAAATTATCATCGCGCTCGATCACCTGGATGAATAAATCGGCCTCATCGTGCAAATATACAATAAAATAACAATATTTTGCAGACGTAATGTGCAACTGCCCTTGTATCTGCAAAAGATAGGAGATTGATATCAATGACTGTAGTGGCTACTAATAGAATAGCCCAATACAACGCTTCGCTTCTCTCGTGTAATTCCGTCAGATAAACAATATTGCATACAATGCAACGGAAATAAACGAGGGAATGTAGGTGTTTATAATGCAATGTAAACTGCTTGAAAGAATAAATAGCAAGATGGTTTATCACCTGATAATAATAGTTATGTCTCTTTTTCAGGGATATTTTCCCATCACTAACTTCAACGCACAAATTGGGGATCGTGTGGATAGCATTTTCTAATGTTAACCCGGATTTGGCGACTTTATATAAACATTTAACTTCCACTATATGATCGCTGTCTATAATCCCTGAAATAAATATAAAGTGTATAATTTTGTTATCTGCTATAAATAACTGGTACATACCATCTGGGGAAGCTGCCAGAAACGTGTGGACAGGATCTATATACAATCCAGCTGGTTGCACGTTTTTGCCTAGCGCTTTTTCAAATTTATTGATAGCAACGCTTTCTTTAATTTTGCCGTAGTTAATAGCTTCCGAATGAACAATATCACCATGTAAAACTTTCTTTACAAGATTATGGCACGCTGTATTTGATCTGCGTTTAACAACACTTCCAAAATTCGAAGCGGTTAATCTAAAGTTTCTTTCAGACATATACCTTTCATTATTTTTTTTTTTAATGTGTGGTGGGTGCTTAGTTGCAGTGACTCCGTAAGCTGTATTACTTGTCTGGCTATCACTGCAACTCTTGCGGTGTAGTTTAGTGTGTGTAAGTTGTGTTTAAATGGCTTTGTGACAGCATCATATCGCCTTTTATGATGCCGCGCTGTTAATCACTTTGCTCCCAACAGCGAATGGCAAGTCGATCCGGGATTAAACTCTCTGAAAAAATGTCACCGTCCCTCCAGAGAATTGAACCCCGGCACCTATCGTCCTCTCACGACAATAGTCAGCCGCCTAACCACTGCGGCCATCGACCCGTTAAAACTGTTTTTTTTTTTTTTTTTTTTTTTTTTTTTTTTTTTTTTTAATGTGTGGTGGGTGCTTAGTTGCAGTGACTCCGTAAGCTGCAACTACAATACTTTGCAAACTCATTTATTTTTGAAATAGAGATCAGTTTTCTTCCTGCTACGGTAATATTTGTATCTCTTTTTATGTTATACAGGCGTTTCGCGAAATTTTTCAATGTATGATTCTTACATTCAATCTTAGATACCTGAATAGCAATATATTTGTACTTTCAAACAATATATTACATCTATATATATTACCTCTTTTCCATAAGGAACCTTCTCACGAATTTTTGCAAATACAGACGAATCTCCGTCTGCTATAATTTCTCTATACTGTAACCCATGCATTTCCTCGCTGCATCGAAAACCTTCTACAATGATATCTGCTTCCATGGATGCTGAGGAGCCTGTCCAGTTCTTATAGCAGATATGCGGTTGTGGTTCACTATTGATATTATCGGCTCTTGCACAAATGGAGCAATATTTATTACGTTTGCCCACATATAACACTTTCCTAGTGGCTCGTCCAATGATAACAGCCTACAATATAAATTTCATGATAAGTTATATGTATTCCTTTTACATGGCGGAATATTAACCACACCGGAAGCTGCGTTATAGCTATGTCCATACGACCTTTTACTCCATCCACCATCCAGGTAAACAGTTATCCACGGTACATTTTCGATTACATGTCCTTTCTCTATAGCGAGTAATCTTTCTTCTTCTCCTGCAGTATGTAGTTCTTGCCATAAAGCGTCTTTCCACACCTAATAATGTGTAATAATGTGAATTGTACCTATGCAATACTATTTCCATTTAAATACAAGCATACGTACATTATTTAAGTTACACTCGATTTTATAAAAATATTTTGCAGACATTACAGGAACATCCATAACACTCAACAATTCCTTGATATGGCCATAGGTACTTCCTGATGCTACTGTTCCCCAAACCGCACCATTGTTTATTGTGGAATTTGGTTTTGTTGGATCTTCTGTGGCATACTTATACTGACGTTCACATAAATTACATTGAAATGTAAACTTGCTGACTAATCCAAACCTTTGTTCCTTCTTCAGAATAAGAGTACCAGTTGAACATATTTTTGCGTGGTTGTATTGTAACGTCGTGGCCCATTTCAAAATATAATTTATATCTACAATTCTATTACCACTGATATCTTTTGCATGACAAATGTCTTCTTCGATAGATAATTCATGCTGTCTGATCCTATTCAAAATACACATTATCAAAATTAATAACTTACTAGCTGCGTATTATGAATACGTACTCATTATATTCTGCTCCACTAATAAACGCATTTGGCTCAAAACTGTCCTCATTTATGCTAAAAAAAAATCCTATTGTTACTACCTATTCGTTAGTGACAATATAACATATGTATATAAAATATGTATAGAAAAGTACTTACTATATAAGTTTTTTACAACACAATAAATAATACAAGTAACGAACACAGGAAACAAAATAGATTCACGTAACAGCAAATTGGTTACAAGAACTAATAGTGAAATAATCACATCGGTCACTATGAGTTGGACGAGTCTATGGAAGGGAGAGAAAACAAATACGCATATGTCGCAATTTACAATCAATTCCTTTATTCTTACTTGTACTGCTAAACATTTTCGACCTGAGGTAACGACCACACATATTGTGCTTTGGCATGCATTTTTAAGTGCTGTCGATCCCTTGTCGTTATTTATGAAATTTATGGGTACCACAATATGGTTTCTACTATAAAAAAATTCAAAATTATTTACAGTCAACAATGTATAAAGACAGATGATTACAAATAAGTACATCTTCGTCCTCCCGTTTTATACATCGTAATGTGTCTTCCACTCTGTACAGATACTGGACGATGTAAGCACATTCAGTGCGTACTAACTCAGTGAGTTAGAAACGCTATAAAATTTCGGTTATAAATATATGTATATCAAACTTTGTCGAAAAAGACCTATTTTAATCCGTCGTCAAAAAAGCCCGTGAATTGCAACCTGCAATAAACTCTAAATTGCAAACAATTTTAATTGCCATTAATTTATAAAGCAATTAATTAAATTCCGTTTATAACGAAGAAATACATCATCCTGCCTCTGTTTCTTTATTTCGACCACGTCCGTATCATTTTTCTATATTGTATGCTAATAACAATAAATATTATTACATAATATAAATAATAAATCCATATTAGCAATACAAAAAAAGAAGTTTGTTTACGTATTATCGCATAGAACAGTTTGCCCTAATTAGTCTGGTGTAATGACTAATATATTTGAAATAGCTAAATGGCTACTTTCAAAGTGGCGAGCCACATTTAAAAACTATCTCCATTCAGTATAAACACACATATATATATGCTGTTATATATTTATTATTATAACCAAAATTTTAAATTATTATATTGTAGTTATTACTCCAGCATAATAGGATTTTCTTTTTAATAAATTTATGGTAATGCAAGTGAAATTAAACAAAAACTGTGTATATATGTACCTGCAATATTTCTATTGAGATATAAAAACAAAAAGCGTGGAATAGATGTTTTTTTCGAATAAAAAAATCTTACGCGGCGAACGATTTGCCACTGTAAGTGCTACTCTTATCTTAGTGCAACGATCCTTGTGTATGTTTCGGGAAAACATATTGCAGTTGAATATTTCAGGTAGTCGATACATTTGCTATTTCACTCGTTCACTATCGCTTCCTTGTTTCTATATATAAGAAACAGCGAGTATGCAACTTACAATTCACCCTGCTCGAAACGGTGCGAAAACTTACTAAATTAATAGAAAAATATTGTAGCACCCCCTGGGCGCTCGTTCGACAAAGTTCCGACGGAAATCGCGCCCTTAATGAGGACGCGTGATACATGAAAAATATCGGAAAAAATTGATCTATTTAACCCGTTTTTGCCCAAGTTTTTTATTTCTTTTGTTTTTAGTTAAATGATCCATTTTATTAATTGAAATAATGTATAAAATAGGTATAAAACAGTAAAATATGTATTTCTTATTTTCTTTCCTGTTTTTCATCATGATCCGATATTGGAACACTGGGCCTGTTCATGTATACGATGTTTAATTGTATGTGAAATAAAGCACGAAAAACTTCAAACTAAATTTTTATTGGAGATATAACAAAGTAACTTAAAAATGGTCAAACAAATACATTATTTGAAATGAAAGCTTTTAAAACAAACTTCATGTAAATTTACGTCGCATTTCTCACATTTTTTTATTGAATTTTTTTTGCAAATGGCACAACGATTTTGTTTGTCTGCAGGAACAATCCAATGATTTAGTTGATCATATCGAAGTAGTTCTGGAACTCTATTGGATATAGGTTTTGATGTTTTAGGTCGACCACCATTACTTGGTGGCGTACCATATGTTCCTAGGTATACCTGCACAACGTCCCTTCTAAACTTCAAGTAGTCTACACTACTGTGTTGGCGACGATATATTTGCCAAGCGTTATGCAAACTAGTATCAATACAAAAAACGAAAACAGCCCACCACCATTTCTTTGAACGAATTTCTACTCGAAATCTGTCAATATTTTCGTCCATGCGATCTACGCCACCCATGAACTTATTGTATTGGGCAATTACGGCAGGTTGAACAATTGGACACTTTTTTTTTCCTTCGAAACCCATCTCAATGCCTGTTTACATGGCATAACTGGATCACAGGAACTTACAGTTAGAACAACCCGATTGTCATTCCAGGATGTTACTGTGGTATTAGTATTGGTATCAGTCAAATAATCGTATGTCCCCCTTTCTTTCTTTTCCATCGCTTTTCCTAATAATATTGGACACTTTTCTATCCTATTCGCCATAACAGTTCCAGTGTAGCCATATCCTATCTCTTTTAACTTTTTTACTAATCGCAAAGAAGAAAAGAACCGGTCAGCATAAATTTTGAACGGTATGTTCTTTGGAAGCTTTGATAGAAGATTCATTACTACGGAGCCACCAACGCCTAGGTCTGTATGATTTCGATGTTCCTTACCTTGATAAGGATGAAACTGGATAAGATACCCTTGGGGCTCGCATAAACTCCACATTTTATAGCCATAGCGAATGGGCTTTCCACGTATAAATTGTTTTGCGGAATGCCGTCCATAATATGGGATCATACTTTCGTCGATGCTTAGGTGTTCAGTAAGCTGAGAATAAGTAAAAAATCTGCTATTCATCATATTGATTAGCGGCCGAAGTTTAGCAAATTTGTCGTTTGGTAAGAGATTATCATTATCAGCACAGTGTGTGTATTTTTTTATTTGTTCGAATCTGTTCCTCCTCATTGCCTTCGCGACGACTTCATTATATGTTTCAGTCTTTGATTCCCACAACATACGCCACCTAGGTAGCCGAATGTACCCAGACAGTAAAAGTATTGCAATATAACATTTCAGATCCCCTACGTCCATAGTGAACGCATGATCGCCTTTTGATTTAGCATACTTTATAAACATATCCACTAAGAAATTACATACTTCCTCATCTATAAATAGCTCAAAGCAACTAACTGGATTATCTGGAGCATCTGGTAAAATTTTTTGATTCACAAAATCACCAAATGAACTTTCATCTAAGTCTACTTTATTCCAGCTTCTTTGGACAGTTGGAATTCGCTGAGTTCGTAATTTTGTACGTAGTTGTGCTAAAGGTATTTCGTCTTCATCGTCATATTCACTTTCATCAGAGTTTTCATTCCATCTGATTCGTTCAGAATGGGTATGAATCGTTGCAGTAGCCTGTGCCTGCAATTGCCGCCCACTAAGATGATCCATCTCTCCAGAATCTTCATCGTCACTATCTTCCTCGCTGACGTTTCCTTCTTCTGGAGGTGTAATGAAAACATCAAGACTTTGAGCATTGAATTCTTGCCAAAAATCCTCACTTTCAATTATAGACATCAACTGTTCTGTTGTAAGCGATCTGAAATTGTTATTGCATATTAGGCCCGGAGTTCCAAAATTGGAACATATAAAAATAAATAAACATAAACACAAGTAGACAAAATAAAAATTGAACATTTGCAATATAAGAAGTTACTTACATATGTAGGCAGTAAAACTAACCGTTAGAATGAAAAAAATAAGGTCTGGTTATTACATAGTTCACTTACCTTTTCATATCGGTTTTATTCATTTTGAGAACTACACTTTACAAATTTACTGAAATGCATAGAAGCTCGTAACTGCATGTACGGCATAACAGGAAGCAAGCAACAAGTGTATAGATAAGGTTATGTGTCAATAAAGCACGCACGCGTAATCCGTTTTTGCTAAGTACACAGAAAAGCGCCATGTTCCAATACTGGAACACTGGGAAAAAACGGGTTAATAATGCCAAGATCTAATATGACGGCCATAAGAAAAAATGAAGTTGTGGTCAAAGCGAGACGAAACGCTTTAAGCAAAATCTAATAACACCTTCGTGGAGAGCTCAAAAAAGTGCCTGTTGAATGTATTAATCTTGTTTTGGTCCATGCAATAATTACTTCAGAATAGAAAGAAAAAGTGTGTATTTCGGTTTTTCGGAAATATTTCAAAAACTGTAAATCATAGAAAATTTTTTAAAATGGATTATTGCTCAGCAGCGAAAAACTCAACTTTGCTCCAATTTAACCGACTTTGTATCTCTTACCGTTTTCGAGATTCCAATGGTGATCCGCGAATTTGTAACAGCCTATATAATTTATAAAATATCTCCATAACTATTAAGAACACGGGTAAGGTAGTTTATATAAAGTGGGAATATTTTTTTGCGCAGTATTAAAAAATGCTGGATCAAATAATATTGATCTAGACAAATAGGTATAGTTTAGTTTGTTATAGGCACTAAGTTGTCAATGCAAACATTTTATTTCTTCTATTAGGTATTATTACATCATCCCAAGACAATGTGCCAAGACCACACAGATACACATACCGAGTTTTACCACAAACACAATCACAACAGCAATTAATAATAAGCAATGTGTTGCCAAATCTTCTAATAGAAGTTACATGCGTGTTTAAAGAAACGCACGGCCAATTCACCACTGTGTGACACCGTGCATTACGTCAAATGTTGCGCTATAACGCATCATTCGGACGATGCAGAAGAGAACGACCGTTGACTACTAGAACGCGCGCCAACATTAAGGCGCGTTCTTTGTGTGGCTGTCTTAAACGATTTAATGTACTGAAACAGACGGATAAACGCGCGTCGCGACGTCCGTTTAATTAACGCTCGTGTGACCCTGCTCTAAAGTACGCGAATTTACATAATTGTCAAATATTATGTTTTTAAATATATTATACAGTTTTACAAGCAATTTTAATGTTTGCTAATTGGTGGTATCCTAATTCTTGCTACATACTGCTACTCACTATTTGAAAGCTTTTGTAGTTGGATTACGCCTTCCACATAAATAAAAAATGTGTGTAACTTTTGACTTGATGTTAATTGTTAATCAGTGTTAATTGTTACTACTATTTCAAAGATGTTTTGAGTTGTTTACATTAAAAAATATCAAGGATCAAATAAAATGATTAATCATGAGTTTGAGTGAAAAACGGAATCGTAACAGGCTATTATGTGTACGATATAAATGAAATCAGGTAATTGCCAAATCTAAAATACGATGGTGCTAAATTAATTTGTAAAGCTGGCGGCCTTTTCCACACGTAACACAATTCTAATTGGTAGAACTCGAAACTATAATGGGTAGAATAGCGTTGTCGCGGACTTTCTTAACAAAATGATATGTTCTGCAAATTGTTTGCTATCTTGCACTGTTAGAGCTCGGTAAGCAAAAAATAGAAAAAATATAACGGAGCTATAGAATCTTCCCCAATTAACGTTTCATAAAATGTACTTATCATTTATTTATTATTTATCTTTTTTGTAGGGTTTAAATTTAATTTTCTATTCTCATTAAATATATCTTTGGAAAAACGGAATGGCAAAATAAGCAGCAGCCTCTGAAGTGTTGCCAAGCTTTCCACTTTGCGAACCACTAGTGTTTAATTTTAATAACTTGAACTTTTAGAGAACTGAAAATATTCTGAGGAACGATCTTCAGTTTTGGCCATTCAAACTAGTTGCTTTGGCATTCAATGAAAGTAGTAACCAAGTCACAATAAGTAACACTTTGCATCACCCTATTCGTTTTGTAAAATTAGACAGGAACGTAATAAATAAATGATTTACACAACAAGCAAAAGTTTTATTCATACATTTTTTTAATTACAGATGAGAAACCACATCGACCACCGGATGTTGCCCTTTAGTGTCTGAATGATTCGAGAGTTGTTGGCATGTATTCTGTCCTTGTGATAGTTGCACAGGAAAATCTCTGGGACGGCGAGATCTCGTGACCATCTTGTGAAACCATATATTGTGGCATTGCAGTAACTCTGGTAACAAAAAAATTAATTATTGCCCTACAGCGCTCGCCATTGGCTGTTTGAGTTATATTGGAAAAAATAAAGTCACATTATTAGCTCCGTTGTCGTCTACCAAGCATTTTATGCGATGTTTATGAATGCCTGGAGTATTCCAAACGAGCTACATTACCTCCTCTTCTGGATGGAGAGCTTGAACCAGCCGAACCTTGCAGCAGAAGAGTTTCAAATCTGTTCTTAGAATTCGCTGTAGGGAACGACGTGTGATGCCGTATTTAGCAGAATGACTTCTGTTCGACGTTTAAAAAACTTTAGGACACTTAGAAAGAGGAGTGCTTTTTACAATGAAGGCCGAGTGTTTCGGATCGTATACTGATAGAATGCAAATGAGCCAAGTTTATCTGTGCTGACTTGTGAATTTTGTTTTATGGTGCGCTTACACTATTCAAGTGAATTGATCAAGTCAGTTGAATTCAAGTGACTTGAAAGCGAATTGAATATCTAAACCCCTCAATTCGCTTTCAAGTCACTTCAATTCAACTGACTTGATCAATTCACTTGAATAGTGTGAACGCACCGTTAGAATATTTAAATATATCTGTTTATTCATCGTGCCTTCTATAAAGTGTAACTGCATCCTGATGCAGACATGCATCCCCACAACATTATTATTTTTTATTTTGAAAATAACATTCTAGTTAGTTCTTAATCAATTTGAAGAAAATATTTCAAAATTATCTTCTGGTAGTAATTTTGATAACTTAATTCTAAAATGCTTTTCATGATTAGTGATATACTGAGAAGGTACAAGGAGATTTTTCCGCCATAGTTCAAAACACCAGTTCTCCCAATCAGCAATTTGGACTTTCCTTAAACATAATCGATATTTAGTAACCCTCCTTCTCTCTAGATAATAAAGGGTTAATAATTGGACTCCAGGTGTAAGGTGTAACATAGTTGAATCGCCTCCGTGTTTTACCGTTCCTAATACATTTTTAGATTTAAATTTTTCGCACTTGTTTCTCCAGACATAGCCTAGTCCATCCGATCCAGATAAATTAATTTTACATTCGTCCGTCAATAAAATCTGTACATAAAAGAAACGAGAAAAAATAACAATTATTATTGGACAAAAATTCAAAGTCTTTGTCAATGTGTTTCTCGCATTTCTATTTTTTTTTTCGATATAAAGAACATTCATATTTGATCAGTTCATGTTTCGTTCCTTTTAGTTCAAAAAAAGTTGCAGATTCCTGGTATGGAATAAAATCTAAGATGAATCCAGAGACGCTAGCAAATACGAAAAATGTATAACACCATTTATGGGGTTTATTTTTTATATATTGTCGTAAGTTTCCAGCACGAGTGCCTTTGTATGCCACCATTGTTTCATCAAATGAAAAATCATTTTCCAAGTGAAATTTTTGGCGGTTCTCGCGAATTTTTTCAATTAGAGGGCGATCTTTGTAGTATCTATCTTTTGTATCGTGCGTAATTAGATCATTATTGTTGAAATGCAGAAAACGCCTCAACATTTTAAAACATTTGTTCGACCTAAGGTCTGCCACATCTGGTATACGTGATTCGACAGACCAATAATCCTCATATGAGGGAAGATATAACCTTTAAATGCATGATATTTTTTTTTCAGCCCAAATATAGAAAAATGAGTTTAGCGGATGATGTAAAGGAAAAATATGGAAATTTTTTATTTTTTTAAATATTGATTTAACAAAAATCGTATGCGCATACAGAGAACTTATACACATACCTATATCTAATTAACGTGAAAGTTATAAAAGTAGTTATTATTTTTGTTGAGGCAAAGTGCTACTCCGCAATTTTGGCATTTCGTGTGTGTGAACTCTTTACAATTTGGATATTTGCATCGCATTTTACCATCCTGTAAAATAGGCCAATGTCCATACTGATCTCTTCTGACATCCTTGGGGGAATGTACTGGCATGGACCTTTTTGCTTCTTATTCTGTATTTCATTTTCTAGTGCACTAGGTTTGCCTCGTTTTGAAACTGATGTCTCTATTTTGCACAAAGATTCAGCAAGCTCAGTGCGAAATTCGGCTTGTGAAAGAGGTTTAGTAGGGGTACCTTTGGCGAGTAATACTTTTTTGTATAGAATTCAGGAATTTGCAGCTATCAAATCAATTAGGTGGTAAAATATCCTTAAATACTATTTTCTACTCTTGAGATGTATTTTGTATCTTCCAATATTGCTGTCCATTAAGTCCACCCCTCCCTTATGGCGCATAGTGTTTCGCGCAGAACAAGCTAGATGGACAAAAGTCTGATTTTTTGTTTTAATTTAATAAATAAAACACAAAATAAAAATAAGAATTTTAATGAAATAAAAAAAAACAAAAAACTTATTCTTGACTTCAGAATCATCGGATAAATCAGATAAAACATAATATCTTCATTTTGTAATTATGTACACATTAACTAATTGTAATATCAATATCCTCGTCTTCGGAATCAGATATACCATAATCTTCTTAATTTTGGGAAAGATTTTGTCCTAGAAGGACCCCCTCCCCCTTTTTTAAGGAGTTCCTGGAGGCCATTGATCACAGGATCGGATGTTATAATTAACATGGATAATAGGTTTCTATTTGTTGCTATTCGTGAGCACTTTCTGGTATTATGTTCCCGGAACCTGTGGCAATCTTTGTTTCTAACTTCCTGGGCTTCTTCAGAAAGCAGTCCAATTGGCACAATTGCAGTTTTTATCACCTCTAGTTAGGTAGCACCACAAATGTAACACTTCTGCGATGAATGAGTTTCCGCTAAAGCATTGCACACTTTTCCGTCAGTCATGGTCAGCAGTAATTCGTGCTTTACAGAAATTTCATCATCATTAAATTTACGAATTGTTGGTACTAAATTATCTATTTCTTCTAGGACCTTTTTAGTCTCTGTTTTCGTAAATTCTATTGTTTCCCTGGCAAAAATAAACTTTATTGGTCGACAAAACATCGTGGAGGATGGGCGAGGATTTTGCCAAATGATGTTATTGCCATTGTCGACTAATCTAATTGGAACACATGAAAATACAAACAGAAACTCATCAGTATCCTCGCTATTCGTAAACTTCTGTTTATAAATGCTGTGACCAGAATTTCCATCACAGCCCCATTTACTAATGACGATAAACTAGGGCATACACTTTCAATCACTTTTCTCTGAGTTTCTATTAAGCGCTCAACAGTTTTATCTAACACAGCTTGAAGATTAATTTCAGCACGAGTTTCAGTGTAAACAATATGGTCCTCGCAAGGATAGCAGGTTTTTTTTTGATTTAGCCAAACAGTGATCTGACGGAAACATGTGATGTCCTGCGTTCAAAGACCACTTCCTAGTCTGCTTGTAGGTGCGTGTTGTAGAATCTATGTAGTATGCTAACGCTTCGTCACCACTTAGTTGCCTAACACCCTGCTCGGAACTAGTACTCTTGCTAGAAACTGCTTCTGGTCTTTCATTTATGTCTCTAAGAACTTTTGCAACATTTTTATTTCCTGTTGAACGCACAGCTACTTCTGCAGCAGTCATTAATTCTTCAACACTACGCGTTTGAACGAGATCATCAACTCTACGTTTATTTGTTTTAAATGATGTCTTGGAAATCTTTTCTAGGTCTGCCTATTGAAACAAAATCGCTAGTTGATGTAGAAGGTTGTGGTTGATGACGCTGCACGTGGAATTCAATATCCTCGCCTTCCATCCAGGTTTTATTAATAGGCAAGAAACGTTCTTTTGACTTACTCGCTGAAAGTTAATATATTAAATTTTTCAGTAGCATTAAATGAATGTTCTGAAGTATTTGTAAAATCGGAAAATTGCTATACAAATATTTTTGTTGTTCTTAAACAGTAGTAATGGTATTAAAACCACAGTGATAATATACAGCTGATGAAATTGTAAGAAATTTTTATTTAAACTGACACCTAACTTTTCACTCACACTTATAATTTTTATAAAATAAGATACCTAGTTACGCACTACTTAACTTTTTTATTTTAAGAAAACATTACAAAAATATTATAAATTGTTTCATATAGGTTCAAAATGCATACACGTCAAAATTATTATAAATCTATATCTACTTCTGCAAGATCTGGGTCTTCGTCCATGACATCATCTTTTGTGGATAGGTTTCTGTAAAAATCTTTGAAAATTTCATCTACAAGTGGGAGTAGTTCTAACAGATTTTCTTTTTTCTTCGTGCTTATTGGAAGTGGTTTTTCACTAACTAATGGAATGGTAACAGGAAAATCTGTTTTCCGCGTTTACGCAAGTTTAGAGTTTTAAAGGATTCTGATGTATCCAACGAGAATTTATATTTTACAATTCCTAAGTCGCTTGAATATTGTAGCCATTGAACGGGTTTCCACAAAAACTTTTCGCCGTCTGTGTTAACTTTTTTGGATACATATACATTTTTAGCTGAACTGCTGATTTCCAGAAAATTATCCTTGTTTAATACCACCACTTGAAACGGTTTCTTTCTTCTACATGATCTAACTAGCTGATACCAGTTGTTGGATGATTAATTTTAATGCTAGTTCTTTTTTGTCTCTTTCAATTAAGGGGTGATCAGTGTCGCACTCCATATTAGGGGTCTGCGGTACCAAAAACTGAAGTTCGGTACGGTAAATAATTCTGTAAGGTAAGGTGGGGTAAGTGACCACAATTTTTAATAGTTGAAATTTAAATGTGTCGATCTGGTAAACCTCAAAGAATTATTAATATAAAGTATTTTTATGTGCTTTCTTTGAAGGTTTACCTATGGAGTTCACTAGACAAAATTAATTAAAAAGTTAATTACATTAGAATTATATGTCAATAAATGTAATTATGGTCGTAAGTCACAATTTCCCACCAGTTTGGGGCAAGTGTGATTTACAGCAAATATGAATTTAATACTGCATATAAAGGGGAAGTGTGAATAAGTAAAAAAGTAGCTCTTACCACAGATATATAGTTTTTAAAATAAATCTTTAATAGTAAAAAGTTATGAACTTTTAAACATAAACTTGTAACTTTCAAAACTGAATAAACATAAGCGGTTTTCGAAATAATACATTAATAATTAAGAACAAAATAACTCATAAGTTGAATTCGGAAAAATCAAATTGGAACGTTATATTGCCCCTTTTGCTTATAGATGGCGATGGAAGGACGGTTGTTACTTCATCTGCAGTAAGCGTATCAGTGTCTTCTACTTGTGGCCAGGTGAAATAGTTGTTTCGGTATTTTGCAAATTTTACGCACCATTGGTTGTCTAGTGTAATGTCAGTAACTACTCCTACGAAATGTTTAATATGTTTTTTTGACTTGTATTCTACCAAAACCCTATTATCCTTTAGTTGTTGTTGTGTATACTCTTATTTTCACAGTTTTCATTTTCTTTGTTTTCGTCCTCTATCACATAATTGTTGTCGTTTTCGTCCTCCGACTCAAGTATCTCAGGATCAAGATCATCGTCTGAGTTAGTGTAAACTACATCAGATAATTCTTCTGAACTATCGCTACTTGTACTGCTTTTTTTTCTTTGCTGCTACTTTTTTAGCTTTTCCAGCTTTTTTAATTTGTTTTTCTCTTTTCTGTTGTATTTTGGTTACCTCTCATTCTCTTCGGCAACGAGTCTCTGGATAATCTCAGATCCGGTCACAACTTCCGCACCTTGCGCAACTTTTCGTCTTTTCCCAGATTTGCGTGCAGGTGTCTGTTGTACTGTTCTTAATAACAGCTGTTCAAATGATATGTTTGAAGAGGGTGTTTAGACGATATTTGCACTTTCATAGCTAACTGAAGTGCTTGGGATAACTTCAATTCTAGGTGCAGTGGAAGTAGAATGATCAGGTTCTTCAGTAATATGTGTAGCCTCTTCAGTGGACTTATCGTTGCAAATAGGAGGGTTTGTCTCAACTACATTCTGTTTATTTTTTTCATTTTCATACCTTCTAAATGACTCTGGGTCAAATTTGTCCGTAGGGATGACATTTCTGTCGAATGGAACAATTCCTGCTTTTTTAAGCCGTTTTTTATAACATCGGCATTTAAGTTTTTCCATACTGAGCCTAATAGCTCGGAAAATTTCCTTTTGAAATGTTAAGTCCCATATTTTGCGAGATTTGAAAACTGCCAAATCGAGTGGTTGCAAAAGGTGCGTGGTGTGAGGAGGCAATTTCAGTATTGTAATATTATTTTCTCGGGCTAATTCCACCAATTTCACATTTATGTGTGTACTGTGGCCGTCATATATTACTACGACTGGTCTTTCTGTACCTAGTGCTGGGATTAATGTCTTCTGAAAATAGTTATAGAATATATCCGCCTCCATCCATCCTTTAGCACTTGCAGCATAAGACATGCCGTCAAAGCTATTTCTTTCATCAGCTAACCAACTGTACCAAATATGTTTTCCTTTGAAAACAATAAGTGGCGGAGCCTTATGACCTGCAGCAGAAGCAGCAGCGATTAGTTTCTTTAAAATATCAAAGTATTCATAAATAACGAATGGATCCGTCGTTTTCTTCCTGGAATATTCCACACTTTGAGGTTTTTTTATGCTTAACCCATGTCTGCTTTTAAACTTTAAGAAGCAGTCCTCACCCGGAGTATCATCTCTAAACGGTGTTTTTCTGTTATTAGCAGTGATGTATTGCCAAACAATGTGAAGGACTTCTTTTCTTGTAATTCCAAAGCCCCATTTTTCCATCGTTTTTAGAGCATCAGCCAACCTTCTTTCATCTTCTAATGGAATTGCAGGTGCCCTTCCTTGACTTTTACTTTTCTTCCCCCTGCTTCCCTTCAGATGATAGAAGAGGGTAGTTTTTGGGATATTGTAAATTCTATGTGCACGATAAATAGTCAAAGTACTATTTTTAATTTCTTCAACGGCATTTGCTAGAGACTCCGTTGAATACTGTGAGGCTCTCGTAGTTTTTCGTATATTACGTACCATGTCTGAAAAAATATTTCAGATAAGTGAATACATAAACAAGAAGTCGAGGTTATTGCCTAAACTAAATAACAACTCTTTGCCATAACCGCACGGTTAAAATAAAAAAATTAAACCCCTCTGATATACAATAGGTTCCCACTTAGCCCGACAAACAGTTTACACTTGCCCCGATATGATGTTTTACCGGGGCAAGTGTGACCTATATTGAAATATTTTGTTAGAATGTATTTACAACAACAGTGACTATAACATAGTTTAATTTAGCGAATTAGGCGAAGAAATGCATATGACAGTGAACTCTTACCTTAGATTTAAACACTAAAATCACTACTCAAAAATTTGTCACCGCATTCGTCTGACAAGATCTATTGTAGGTTAGGAACAAAACTGTCAGATTGCATCTCAACAATATTTCTATCAAATAGTTTGTGCACTCCATGGTTACATCATGAGTATATCCCTCTCTCCGCGCGATGGCGCCACGTTGCTACTAATCACGACAATTTTGAATGGTATGTTCACACTTGCCCCAAATTCCCATTTACCCCACCTTACCTTACCGCGGTTCTCGGTACGGCACCAAGCATCTTCAATCCTTATTGAAATTTAAAAAATCTGCTTTCAAGATGCTGTTGATTTTTGTATAATTAATTTGGTAATCCTGTACATTTTTTAGTACTGAAAAATATGCTCAATAGGTGGCTCTCTATGTTACCATCACATAAATACACTTATCTCAACATTTTTTAATTTTGATGGTTGGTTCCGAGTTGCATAACACCATTCAATTATCCCTGTTATGGAATCTGACAATGACTTTTGTCCACCTAGCTTGTTCTACGCGAAACACTGTGTGGCGGTTGTATTCCCGAATGACGAATGGACAATCCACTTCCACAACCATTTTTAATTTTCGGTCAAAACGTTTCACTTTTCCTATCGGAGCTGTGCCAGCAGAACTTGACAACATATTGACATATTTGTTGTCTTTCCATACTGTAGATGAAATCGTCGGCCTAAAGTGAAAACCACGTAATTCCATATCGGTTAATTATATAGGGGGCACAAAAAACTGTTTTTAGGGACTTTTTTGGAGATGTTATTAAATCGGTGTCAAAAATGTTGCCTATCCTAGGTCATTATAACATCTCGTTCGCATATATTTGTGAAGTTTACTTGTGTAGTCGAAGCCCCCGGTGGTCGCAACGGTTTGCGGTAGAGCCGCGATAGCCCTACATGGTGGTTCGACTCCACTTCGGGACGGCATATTTTTATATAAAAATATGTTTAATTAAATTGGCGTTTGGGAAAAATTGCATTATTGTATGTTATTAAAACTATATATACAATAGTTTCCAAAGGCTTAAGAAAATATAATATTATGTTCAACAATCTGAATGTAAATTTTTGATATATAAGTTTTTTCTGTCTCATAAAACTAATTTTTTGGAGTTACGCGTTTTGACACAAAAACTTTACTACTTAATAATTTGTTTATAATAAACAACAGTTAAGAAAACATACATTTTATTTGTCTAGTATTGTAAAACAAGCATAAATAAAAAGCAAATATTTAAAGAACATTCTTAAGCTATTGACTAAATTAATTAAGACATTATTATACAAAATCATACCCAACAGAACTGTTACCAAAATAACATTTGGTTTCTTTACATACGTTTTAAATACATTATCACACAAAAACACTAAAACGAATGTCCTCAATTTTGGGGAGACAAATTATTTTTATATGGTAAATTATCGTAAAAGAAATGGTAAACAAATTCAATGGTACTTTTAAGCTGTTGCAGATGTTTTTTTTTGGGACTGCACGGGCGGACGAACCGTAAAGGCAAGCTCGGACAAAAGGAAGACCTATTGTGCCCCCGTGCTGTTTTACTCCTCTTAGCCAGGTTGCACTCGGACGAAAAAGTCCGCAACCTGGTCGAGAGTTAGTTTTCTTAGTCCAGGATCGTCCAGACGCCCGACTCCGAAGTAGCTCCGCCTCTCCCTGTCCACTGTCGAGCAGTCGGCAAGAAGATGGATTTGAGTTTCCTCCGCATTCCCACAGTTTCTGCATGGGGGAGAGTTTACTATGCCCATGCGATGCAAGTGTTTGTTAAGTGCGCAGTGACCGGTTAAGATTCCTGTGAGTAACCTCAGCCTGACCCTGCTCATAGAAACTGCCTTGCGCAGTTTTTCCTCGTACGGGCGAATCCCGAGAGTTTTGCAGTGTCTCATGCCAGCAAGTGCATTCCAGCGGGAGCAATGCTTAACGGCGAGTTCAGATCTGACAAAGGCTTTGATACTGCCATAGGAGTTCCCACATGTAGGTTCTGGACCCACGAGTGGTGTCTCACTGGGGCCTCTAGCTAATTTGTCAGCTATTTCGTTGCCTCGTTGCAGATGTTGATATTTGTCTTCCTTAATTTTTAATCTTTCCGAGTACAAGTATGGAAATTCCGAAAAACTAAGTGGCGCAATATCTTTGTTCCGCCTATCTAAAAGAAGTGTGTTGCATTGACCTCTGTGGCGCAGTTTAAACATTATTTCTTTATGGCAGGTATACTTGAAAGCTTTAATATCCGTGACAACAGGATCTCCAACACGTTTTCCAGGACGAATTGATATTACAAAAGATATTCTGCTGAAATTTTTAAAGAAGTCATGGGTCAAGTATTTTATTTGATAAGGTTTCTGTACACAAGCTTTTTTGCAGATGGAAATGTAGTCAGCGGGAACACTTATTTTAGTATATCTAAGCCTTTTCTCAATAGTGGAATGCATACTGTCGACTTCCATCTGTGTATGCCCTTTTTGTAAAAATTTTTGAATATTTGATAGTTTAGAGAAAGATTTAGGAAAGCATTGAGACATACACTGTTCCCACTGCATGTATCCCACGTTGCTTTAAATTTTGCATTAGTTCCACACTGTTAAAAAAATTATCAAAAAATATTGTATGGTTTTTTTGTTCAAGACCTTCAGTAAGCTTGTCCACAACCCTAGAACCTAGGCTCTTTTCTGCAACTTGATCTTTGGATTTTCCAGTATAAATGTCGAATTTTAAACAGTATCCCGACTTATCGCAGAACATACATACTTTGTGACCTCTTTTTATGGGTTTCTTAGGTATATATTGCTTTAGAACACTTCTACCTTCTAATTTGATCATCGACTCGTCCAAAGCTAATATTTCACTTGGTAAAAGACAATACTTAAAAGCTTTTTCTAAATGGTCCAACAACGGCCGTACTTTATTGAGGGGTTGATATGCAAATGTCCTAAAAGCCAACAAATCTTTTTTGTGTCATAGGGGAGCTAATATAAGTATCATGTAGGTCTGGTGCACTGGACCAATAATCTTTATAACTTGGTAATTTATTCTTAAAAAGGTATTTATTTCTTCGCACGTCGTTCTCCTGTAAGGTTTTCCAGTACGCATTTGTTCTTATTCGGCATAGAGGTTTGTTTGAAAAACTATCATTTATAAAATTTTCGGCGAAAAATAGTTGAAACAGAGAATATGGCGTCGGATTTGGGTTGACTAGTTCGTCACGTACAGCGCTGGTTTCACTGAAAGGAAGAGGTGGTGAAAATCTTTCTGTTTTACCCCAAATTGGTGGCTGGATAACTGTAGTTATTTTTTTTTCTAATTCTTGCTTGAAGCACAGATAAAGGATTGTTGTCATCTGAATCACTTTCGCTGGAATAAGTATCAATATTTGTATTTATATCTTCATCCATGTCCCCTAAATCTGACTCGTCACCAGATGGCAAAGAATAAGCGTAAAGGTCTTCTTCCAACTCTCTCTCAAGTTCCTCTCGACTCATTCCTACTACACTGAATGGTAGATCGTTATTGCCTAACATTTTCTGCAGACAAATATATTTGTAAAAACATTTACTCGCACACTAAAAATGCGCTAGTGGAGCGGTGGTACAAATATTGAACCAGATAATCAAAATCGAATTACCGCTTATCAAAATCATATATTTGTAAAACAATATATTCAGCTTACCTGAAATGGTGTACTAACACTCTTTCAAATAAAAAAAAACAAATGAAAGATGTTTTTTGATAGATTTATGCCCAGGTTGTAGACACATTAAGAAACTATGAACATGTAACCTTAAACTCAACGGCTATGCGCTAAATAAAATTGCGCATGTTAAAACACCGCGTTTAGTCATTTACAATGCACTAACATACGATACAACGACGGTGGTTTAAAATTTGTGCGGCTGCGAAAGTAGGAAAATAATTTTGAATTGGTGGTCTACATATAATACCACTGCGTCAGTTGGGTAAAAAATTAAGTGGTTTTATATTATCTTTGTGGCCAGTGGAGATTCGTGGTTTTCTTATACAGTCAGTCCCACTCGTATTTGTACACCGCCAGTTATTACAGAAAAATGTAAAAAAATACATTATTTTTCAAAAACATTTAACGGGTAGATGGCCGCAGTGGTTAGGCGGCTGACTATTGTTGTGAGAGGACGATAGGTGCCGGGGTTCAATTCTCTGTTCGCTGTTGGGAGCAAAGTGATTAACAGCGCGGCAGTAATACGGCTTACGGAGTCACTGCAACTAAGCACCCACCACACATTAAAAAAAACTCTTATTAGAAACAAAAGCAAATGACATTGTAGTAGTGTAGAATTAATGTACAGCACATATTTCATTGTCTGTTACTTAAAATAAAACAAATTCAAAAATATTTAAAAAAATTAAGTCACACTTGTATTCGTACAGTAGGATAAAGTAATACTAGCGCTAATGTAAAATAAATTCTAATATTTTGTGTGATTGCCTTTGCTTTTAATAACCTCATTTAGTCTATTGGGCATTGATTTTACTAATTTCGCAGTGACGTCAGACGGAATCCGGTGCCATTCCTGCTCTATTTTATTTTTAAGGTCGGTTTTGTTGGTAATTTGATGTTGGCGAATCCGATGCTTTAATTCCGTCCACAAATTTTCGATTGGATTAATATCCGGTGATTGTGGGGGTGTGTCCATGACCCTAGAGCAATTGTACAGGAGCCAAGTCCTAGTTAGCTTGGCTTTATGCTTTGGGTCGTTGTCTTGATAAAGATAAAACTATCCGCTATGCCCAAACGCATCGCACTTTCCTTCAAATTCTTTTTTAAGATATCGATAGGTAGTAGGTAAACTGTGTGCCTACGGGACCAGTCAATCGACGTGGACACGCTGTATAAGCTGTAGTTTTGACAGCTAAAACCTGTGTAAAACCAGCAGTCATAATTATGATAGTTTGACAGGTTTTAGCTGTCAAAACTACAGCTTATACAGCGTGTCCACGTCTATTGACTGGTCCCGTAGGCACACAGTTTACTTACTATAGGTATCGATCATTTTGTCCATAATTCCATCAATAAAATGGAGGTTCCCAACCCCGGCCGCAGAAAAACACTCCCATAACATCACCGATCCACCACCATATTTAACAGCTGCTTGTCGTTGGTTCTTCTCCAGACTAGTATTGGGTTTCCGCCATCTGCCTGCCATCTGATTGAAATAGATTAATTTTGGTTTCATTAGCGAATATGACGCGTTTCCAGAAGTTCTGCGATTCGTTTACATAGTTTTTAGCGAATTTTAATCGTTTGCGTCTGTTAACTTCACTGATAAAAGGTTTTACTCGGGCTACACAGCCTTTGTATCCATGGTTTCTTATTGTTCTGCGAATTGTTTCGGGACTAACTATCTTTCCTGTTTCATTTCGTATTTGCATTGCTAATTTAGGGGCGGACATTTTTGGATTTACTGTTATTTTTCTTAAAACTTGACGCTCCTCGCGTTGCGTTAAAATCTTTCTGTTCAGATTTCTTGGTTTGTTATGAATTCTATTTTGGGTTGTAAACCTTTTTATGATGTACTGAATTGTGGACCGACTTCTATTAACAAGTTCACTTATTTCACTTAAACTTTTACCTTTCTCGTAATGAGAAATAATTAATTTTCGAATTTCGATCGATGTTTCCGTACCCTTTCTGCCCATTATGGCGGATGTCTGGATTAACACTGCTGTATTTTATTAGATTTCGTTCATATGCACACACAATCGGTAATTTCCCTATTTCGCTAGAATTCCAGTAAAAAAAATGTGTTTATGCTCTTGAGTTATTGAGTCAGCGGCAGCTGTACGAATGCGAGTGTGCGATGAATTTGTACATTTTGCTATTCTTTTTTTTTTTTTTTAGTTGGGAAACGATGAAATAAAAGATTGTATTTATTACATAGGATAATGTATCCTACATTGATTCGTTTGCATTGGGCATTAATAAATATTACTGTTTGGTGTTTTTGAACATTTCCATCTATGAACTATAAGTCTACGAATACGATTGGGACTGACTGTACATAAATATCGGGGTAACGAAAAATCTGAGGAGTTATAGGATGTGCAGAAACGTAGATACGCGTGTTTAACACCAGATTGGATTAAAACCTGATTTCGGGTTTTAAATGGAGTTACGTGGTTTTCACTTTAGGCTGACGAAATGTCAACTCAATCGACTGTTGCTACATATTCACAGCTTTCACCACGACGCCTATTTTTCATAGATTTTACAGTGGGTAGTTTACAATCCGCTACTCTTTTCACCTGAACCGTGCCCAAGGACAATACTCCTCTTTTTGCTTGATGTACCATAAGCAGCACGCTTGTGTAGTAACTGAGGAAAAGAAACACCGATCGCGAGCCTGTGTTAGAATGAATTAAATTAAATCTTTCCTAAAGTGCTGCAGACGTCTACATGTGAAATCTTAGAGCACTGAGTCAGTGTCGCACATAATAGAATGAGTAAACTTATGACACGTTAGCGCACCATACGCACAACTAACGGTAACATAATGACGCGTTTGTGCGACATGTGCACCCAACGTGTTAAGGGTGCACCATTGCCAATTTCGTTATTATTGGGGCTACGAAGTCGGTTAAATTAGGAAACTACTAGTATTTTTCCTGCTGATTACAAAGCAATGGTAACAAATATCTATTCTTTCAGAATCGGTACTTCTACTACTAAGTAGTTTGTTATGATCTTTTAGAAACATTAAACTTTTAAAAGCATACCAGCTCGGTTCATATATGTATATCATCAGTACTACAGTCAGATTTATAACTTGTTTTAATTTTCGCTAATTCGCGACTGAACTGGCTTTTGATATTGTGCCATTTATCCTCCACTTCTTTTTCTAGAACATTCGAAACTTCGCGATTTCGTCAAATATATCACTTCGTTTATTGGTATCTTTGTATTATTTCGATTTGATGTCCCATACTGATGCTTTAACTTTGTCGATAAGCAAGAGAGTTTTGTCCTTTGACCACGAAGACATACTCTACACGATTCTTGACATTTTTCTGCGAAATATAGTATACATATACAGGGTGTGGCGCGAAGAGTTTTGATTAGAAGTCTTTGGGGATGTAGTAACAGGCGAAGTGTAAAATTTTATAAGATTGCGCTATCGATAATGCTGATTTTAAATATAATGTTTTCATGAATGATCTACTTCTGGTACACCGGCAGTATATACCAACTCGCTTATTTTAAATAGAACATGGTATTTTTTATTTTATTTTTCAATTCTCCATCAAATTTTGAGTAAATTTAAAAAATCGTCATTTGTAAGCTAAATTTGCCATTGCTTGCTATAAAACACGAACTTTTGAAGAAAAGTGTGAAAACATAACTAATGCATACATAGGCAATTTACTATTAAGTTGTCACATTTTTGACAGCCACGGCCTACGCTTTATTAATATTGAAATATTAAGTTTCGTTGTTGTTAAGTAAAATAATAAAATATCTCAAAGCCAGTTAGATTTAGGTATAGGGAATGCTAGTATTAATTAAATGAGAATGAAGATAGGAATTGATATCTGATATAATATACAGGGTATTGTATTTGAAATAAAGGAGTTATAATTGTTTGCAATTGTTGGAATTGAGTGATATGTGGAAAACACCCTGTATAAAAGAAAATTACATCTCAAAGGACGCGGCACTTTAGTGATGTCTTGCAATTAGCCATGTCAAATTTTAAGTCAGTAGCGTGTTTGTTTGCAGCAATATCGTGATTTATTTGGGACTGTGTTTTTCTAGAAAAATTAAAAAAAAATGGAAATATCTCAAAAACTATTAATTTTTAGTATAGGACATTGTACATGAAGTTTACTCAAAATTTGATCGAGAATTGAAAAATAAAATAAAAAATACCATGTTCTATTTAAAATAAGCGGTCTGGTATGTACTTCCGGTGTACCGGAAGTAGATCATTCATGAAAATATTATATTTAAAATCAGCATTATCGATAGCGCAATCTTATCAAATTTGACACTTCGCCTATTACTACATCCCTAAAAACTAATCAAAACCATTCGCGCCGCACCCTGTATAGTGTATAGAAGATAATCCTGTATACTAGGGTCCACGGATTTGACATAACCTCAATTGTTGACAAACGCTTACGCATAGAAATATACTTGCTAAAGTATATGTCGTCACCCGAATTATCAAACCTTGTAACTCCCAAATGAGAAAATTTGGAGAAAACAATTAAATTTATCTTTCTTTACAGTTTTTTAAACCAGGACAGTCTCTATTTATATGTATAACTGTAAGTAGCTAGTTTATCAGTTATATCACCAATATTTTAAAAAATCCATACAATACTTAGGTGTTACAATGGAGTTACGAGGTTTTTCCATTAAATCTCAAAGTATCTGGAGTTACGAGGTCACGAGATCATTACAAAAAGGTGAAAAAATAAAACATATAGTTTTGTTGAAGATCAGTGTTTACTTATTTGAAATTAAACAGAAAAGTATTTCAAGAAAATATAAAAAAATATATAGTAGGGGAGGGTGGTATATACTGGGACGATTTTTTTTAAATGTAATTTAGAAGCCTACTTTTGTTATTAGGGAATCATTTTTTTTTCTGTGGGAAGAATGTGATATATATTATTCACACAAAAAATCAGTGTCCCAAATGTTAAAAAACAAAGTAGAAAAAAAATATGTCCCTTTATAGACCGCCGTCCCTGCATGGACCACTCCCTGGTTCATACTGGGACACAGGAAAATATGAGCGTGGTATATAAAGGGACATTTTTTAAATAAAAAAGTGTTGACACATTGATGAAAATTTTTATTTCAAACAAAAGGAAAATTCATTCTAAATATAAAAAAATGCATTTAAGTATTTAAAGCAACAAAAGGGAATATTACTGCACATTATAATGTGTAAAATCAAATTTAAATCTGAGCTGCTTAACTGCTCTCTTTGTACCTCCAATTAGAACAGGTTTAGGAAGTTTACAGACGATGTCATTATAGTCTATGATATCATTATCTGTCCTATCTGGAAAGATAAATGTCGCGTTTAATGTCTTTTTCATAAAATTAACAAAATATCTATCATCGGTTATTTTATCGATTTGTCCTACATAATGTCTTACGCTCCTTTTAAGAGGATATGTCACCAAAATAAAATCTTTTATTTCCAACACTGAACTGTTGTCATTGTCCTCTAAGTCTAAGTCATCATCAAAAGGTTCAGCCACGGAATCGTTATCTTCTAACTCTTCCTCAACATCACTGTCACTTGAAAAGTCGCTAGAAATTACTTTTCTTTTAACACTACGAGCTCTATTTTTCCTTTCCTCCTTAGCTTTCAACATTTCTTCCTTTTCTTGCATTTTCTTCTTAAGTTCAAGTAGATATGGAGATTCAGTCAAGACCATAGACCTTTTCATTGCTTTTCCGTTTCTTGTTCTAATCCTTGCTTTAGCTTTCACATGTGGCCTTACATCTTCTGGTGTACAAAATTTCTTTGTATTAGGTTCTGCTGTTGAAGTACTTGGAGTAGACTCAATATCTAGTGTTGTGCTTTTTAAATTTAAGGAAGGATCACTGTTCAAAAAATGTTCTTCATTATTATCTTTGTCGGGACTCGGTACTTCAGAAGAATCTTCTTTATCTGTACATGGCCTATCCGTAACAGATGAGCTCAAAAAATCAACATCTGTGAAGACTTCAGAATTATAGGGAAAAATACCAGTATTTTTAAAACTGTTGATAATTGTAGTTGGTACAAGAGCTTGAGGTACTGCTTTCCCTACTAGTGTAGCAATATTGTATATTGTAAGTGGCACACCTGGGTTATTTAATAGCCAATCATCCATTGCTCTGTTATAAAAAGATTTGAAAGGAGCATAGCACCCCACATCAAGAGGCTGTAGCTTGTGGCTACAGTGAGGGGGTAGCGTCAATAAAACCACTCCATTTTCTTTAAAGTAATTAATAACATTAATATTACAATGACTCTCGTGGTTGTCCAGAATTAAAAGAATTTTATTCTCCACACTACTTCTTGTGATCTGTACAAAGTGCTTTGCAAATTTTAAAAAATTTGTGGCTGTCATCCAGCCACTAGGGAAAACAGACCCTTGAGATCCAGGTGGTGCACCATGTATCATGTGTGGCTTAAAGTTTTTTCGTGGGAACACAAAGAACGGAGAAATATATTGGCCGTTAGTAGGTAAACTATGGGCGTACGGCCGCAGTCACTCGACGTGGACACGCTGTATAAGCCAGGCACTATATACGACCCCCCGATGACTCATCACTCGCCCGTGGACACGCTGTATAATGCACGCACTAGAGGTGTGTCCATTGTCCGCGAGATGGCGCTGCTGACCTCCTTTAGATAACAGATGGCGCTGCTGACCTCCTTTGGATGCAAGATGGTGCTGGTGGCCTCCTTTAGTTACTAGATGGCGCTAGAGGCCCCTTTCGGCCCCCTGGGGAGAAGGCCTCCTTTCGGCCCCCGAGGAGAAGGCCCCCTTACGGCCCCGAGGAGAGCGCCCCGTGGGGAGAAGGCCCCCTTACGGCCCCGAGGAGAGCGCCCCCTGGGGAGAAGGCCCCCTTACGGCCCCGAGGAGAGCGCCCCCTGGGGAGAAGGCCCCCTTTCGGCCCCCGAGGAGAGCGCCCCCTGATGACGTAATCGACAGAGCAGGTGTCCGGGGAATCGCAGGAAATCTCACAGACATCCGCTAGGATGAAATCGCCAAATCAGCATTCTTAAGCACCTGTGTAAACATCTGGGAATAATGCATTCGCAAGATCAGCATTCTTAGAAATCTCACAGACATCCGCTGGGATGAAATCGCTAAATAAGCATTCGCACCTGTGTAAACATTCGGGCAGCATTCTTAGAATTTCACCTGTGTAAACATCCGGCTCAGCATTCTTAGAATTTAAGCACCTGTGTAAACATCTGGGAATAATGCATTCGCAAGATCAGCATTCTTAGAAATCTCACAGACATCCGCTGGGATGAAATCGCTAAATAAGCATTCTTAAGCACCTGTGTAAACATTCGGGCAGCATTCTTAGAATTTAAGCACCTGTGTAAACATTCGGGTGGCATTCTTAGAATTTAAGCACCTGTGTAAATAGTCAAACTTTATGAATCAGCATTTTCATCAATATAAAAGCGGGGCGATCGTATGAACGCTTATCAGTTTACAGTTTGTTATTCTGTGAGTATCATCTTATATCAGGTAAGTGTTTATTTATTACAATTGTAATATAATTTGTTACATTTTACAATTTTAATATAATTTCGTATATAAGTGTAATTTTAATATAAGTGAATGTGATACAATTTAATTTTTAGGTTAGATAAAAAATGGCATCTGAAATTGCAAAACAAATGATCGTGGCGATGGAGCGCGTAAAAGCGTCCCTTCGTAGAGGCGATGATGTTGCACCGTTCATCAGTATGTGCTCCGCTAACCTCAGGCTCTTGAATCGTGGTCTGAAGGCAGCAGGTAACGTGGGGGAGCGGAGTAACCTCCAGGCGGCTATTTGTCGCATGTTAGGCTACCGTACCTTCTTCAAGGCGTTGGAAATTCGCGGAGGTGGCAGGATCCAGAGCGAAAGGATTCGCTGGCACGAGGTGCAATCGGCCTTCGCCAGTAGAATCCGAACGGGTTGTATCGTCAACTTACGGCATGTGGATCCGAGAACTTTCCTCGATGACGCCAGAAGTATGTTCGTACGCCGTGTGATGAATGAATTGAAGAAGGTACCGTTTCTAAAAGTAAATACAATATTTACTGGAAACTTTACCGTTCAGGATCGGGAAGAGTTGAAGCACATAGCTACTAGAAATAGAGTTATAAGTGTGGATACCAACCTGGTCCAATGGTACGACAACTTCGTTACAGTGGAGATTTTGCGTGAGTTGGAGGAATTTCAAGTAAGTAAATGTTTTTTCCTACAATTTAGAAATTAAAATTATATCGTTTTGTAGGAGCGCGATAGTGGCTGGGCGTTAGCTGCGGTAGTTGATTTAAACGTCAACATCAACCATTATAATCCGCAGCGCGCGGGTTCATATCTGCCTCTTCCACCAGCCATAATGCGAAAGCAAGCCTGCGTGAACGTGCAGAATAACGACGATGCTTGCTTTGCTTGGGCTGTGGTTTCAGCGTTGTTTCCAGGAGCTCACGATCCTCAAAGAGTGTCTAGTTACCCCCAGTACTCCACTGTGTTAAATGTAACAGACATTACGTTTCCAATCAGCCGCGAAGACATTAAGAAGTTTGAAAAACTAAATAATATAAGTGTAAATGTATATAGATTAGATAAGAAACTAAAGTGTGTTCCAAATCGCCTCACCAAAGACAAAAAAGACAGACACGTAAATTTACTATTAATTCAAAAACGCGAAAAGTGCCACTATGTGTGGATTAAAGACCTATCACGTCTCGTATCTAAACAACTCAGCATCGCCCATATGAAAAAATTCTTCTGCGACCGCTGTTTGCACTACTTCTACACGGAAGAAAAACTGCGAACACACGAACTAAATTGCGGTAGTGTTAACGACTATAAAGTGACATTCCCCGAAGAAAAGACAATTAAATTTAAAAACTTTAAGAACAAGTCAAAGGCCCCGTTTATAGTTTACGCTGATTTTGAGTGTTTGGTGCAACCCACAATCGATCCTAAAAAGACACATCACCACATCCCTTATAGTGTAGGTTATTATTTTAAGTGTACATATGACGATAGTCTTAGTTACTACCGTAGTTATAGAGGCGTGGAACCTGCAAAGTGGCTAGTGCGCGAGTTACAGGACATTGCGGAAAATGCCGAAACCGCGTACTGGTGCTCCATCCCCATGGACAAATTAACTCCTGAACAATATAGACAATTTGCTAGTGCCCCCATTTGCCACATTTGCGAGAAGCCCCTAGGTGTAGAAAGAGTCCGAGACCATTCTCATCTAACTGGGAAATACAGGTAAGTTTTTGTACGTTATTAAAAAATAGATAAGTAATTTATATTTTATATGCAGAGGAGCTGCACACGTCCAATGTAACCTGGAATACAGAGACACCAAAACTATCCCCGTGGTGTTCCACAACCTCTCCGGGTACGACGGCCACCTGCTAGTGGAAGATTTGGCGGCAACGGGCAAATTAAATGTGATACCAAACAACACGGAGCAGTATATTGCCATGATGCTGTCCACTGACGAGTCTGAAATTAAATTCAAATTTATCGATTCCTTCCGCTTTATGGCCTCGTCTCTGGAAAAGTTGGCCTCATATTTAGACACATACCCCATCTTAGAGAGCCAATTCAACGTGGATACTACCTTGTTGAAGCGAAAAGGCGTGTTCCCCTATAGTTACATGTCCTCATGCAAAAGGTTAGAAGAACGTCATCTACCGCCAGTCGAAGACTTCCACAATGATCTAACCGACAGCCCAATCAGTCCGGAAGAGTATGCGCACGCGCAAACAGTCTGGCAGACATTTAATTGCCAAACTATAGGGGAATATAGCGACCTTTACATGAAGACGGATGTATTGCTCTTGGCGGACGTTTTTGAAAATTTTCGCAAGAGCTGCATCGAAAACTACGGCCTGGATCCCGCCCATTACTACACGACACCAGGATTGGCGTGGGATGTGATGTTAAAATACACTGGGGTTGAGCTGGACACTATACAAGACGTTGACATGTTAATGTTCTTGGAAAGCGGAATCAGAGGTGGGATGACGCAATGCTCTAGCAGATATGCCAAAGCTAACAATAAATACATGTCCGATTATAACCCCGACCAGCCAAGCAAATATCTCATGTATTACGACATCAATTCCATGTACGCCTGGGCCATGTGTCAATATCTACCATATGGAGATCTACAGTGGGTAGACGACGTCACTAATGTAAATTACAATGTGTCGGACGACAGCCCCATAGGATACATTTTGGAAGTCGATTTGGAGTATCCACAGCGCATCCACGACAGGCACAGTGACTTACCAATGGCACCGACAAAAATGAAGCCTCCCGCATCGAAACAAGAGAAGATGTTGGCTACTCTGTACAATAAAGAAAAATATGTTGTGCATTACAGGAACTTAAAACAATATTTAAACGAAGGACTGGTCCTTAAAAAGATTCACCGGGTGTTACAATTTAAACAAAGTGCGTGGATGAAACCATACATAGATCTAAACACGAGACTTAGGCAAAATGCTAAAAATGACTTCGAAAAAAACTTATTTAAATTATTTTCGAACGCTGTATTCGGAAAGTGTATGGAAAATGTGCGACTGAGACGAGATATTAGAGTAGTGAATAAGTGGGATGGACGGTATAGTGCCGAAGGATTAATAAGTAAACCTAATTTTAAGTGTAGTACAATTTTTAACGAGAACTTGGTAGCTATAGAATTATTTAAAAATGATATAGAATTCGATAAACCGCTTTATGTCGGAATGTGCGTATTGGACATTTCGAAAACAATATTATACGATTTTCATTATAGTCATATGAAGAACTTTTACGATAATACGTGTAAATTATGTTATACCGATACGGACTCGCTCATATACGAAATAACAACGGAAGATGTGTACGAAGACATGAAACAAAACATTCATCGTTTCGACACATCGGACTATCCGGAAAACAACCCGTACAATATGCCTCAGGTAAATAAAAAATATCCAGGGCTGATGAAAGACGAAGGGGTGGGGAGGTTGTTGCTAGAATTCGCAGGGGTCCGTTCGAAAATGTACGCATGCAAGTTTGAAGAGGAGATCATCAAAAAGGCTAAAGGGGTGAAAAGTTATGTTGTGCAAAAGAAAATCACTTTTGAAGATTATGTGAACTGCTTAATGCTAGAGAAAGAGATGGTACATGAACAGAAGGGAATAAGATCTTTGAAACACCAACTGCATACCACGGTACAAGACAAAATTTCCCTAAGTCCGTTTGACGATAAACGGTTTCGAGTGAGAGGTTTCACCGATACCTTACCTTGGGGACATTATAGCGTTCCGGCTTAACGTCCCCCCACCACCACAATACCTCCCACCAAAATCAACTAAATTATAATTAGGAAATAATTGCTTTTAAAAATTAGTATACCAGCATCGACCAGCAGGACAACAGCAACTATGGAATCAAGTAAGAATAAGAATATTGTGCTTTTTGAAATAGAATATTAATTTTGATTATGTTATAGCTCAACAATACAACGAATACATAGACGGCAAATTAGCAATGCATGAAGACAACATTGCCAATGAAAAACAATTAATTGGGCAAGCTACCTACATTTTGAATAAGAGCGGCTCCAAATGGCTGTCCATAGGACTGAGTCCAGCAATGGGATTCCTTCCAGTCGTGCAAATTAGGTCTGCAACACATTGCATCTATTTCACGGAGCAAGAATGGGAAGAATTCAATAAGACGGAAGGTTACAGTCTAAATCATCAAATGGAAGCGGCCTCGTATAGAGACATCAGCGTAATTAGACTAAAAAGTAGAGGGCAGCAGTTAACATTCGCAAGGGAAACTTACGATAATATCTACAACCTGCGAGAATTAGTGGATCAAATATTATCTATTTTTAGCGAATGTAAATTTCATATATTTTACAAGTCGGTTCTGACGTCATGTTCACACCTATCTGGAGACCTTTATTTTAATATTAAATCTGTCTTATGTTCTCACGTCGGCTCTACGAATGCAGCTTTAATGCTAGAAAGCATACATCTAGCATTTGCAAATGTAAAATATGATTTTGAAGTGTTCAAATTGATGTTATAATTATATACGAAATAAAGAGTTTATGTTCTCACCTGAAAAATGTTTTTTATTTCCTCAGACACCTGTAAAATCATTGCATTGAATTAATAACAGCCAGTCTTTCCTTTTACAAGTATATTATTAAAGTTTTAATTAATTCTCAGCTATAAATATAATAACAACAAAATAAATATTAAAAAAGAAACTTACCCATTTTCAATAAGGAAACATAGTAACGTTCTTTAAAACCACCGTAGCTTATATAGTAAGAAGATATCTCTTATTTTTGATAATCCTCACGCTCCAATTCATTAATATTGCTGATTCAAGTTATTTGCACCAACTAGCTCGTCTGCTACAAAGTATGTTTATCTCGTAGGAGCTTATATTACCATGTGCAACATATGTATCTTATCAACAAGTTATCTGTATAATAGACAAACTAACATCCGTTATATGATGTAGTTCGAAATGACTGTGCGACTGCATTATGCGTATACAGCAAAATTATTAATCTTGCAATAGATGTTTAAAAAAAAGAGATTGCTTTCATTAAACGATTTATTATTTTGAAATATAACTATACAGTAGATTACAGTTATTCATAGCACAGAAATACTTTGTATTATTTAAATTATGATAAAAACATTTTACATTAGTTTTCGTAAATACAGGCACATTCTGATCGCTTTCTAAATTAACTATACAATTAGAATTAACAAATTTACAAAGATATTCGGCTTTCTGATGTCCTTTTACATAAATCCTATCATATAATGGTGCGAGACGTTTGAAAATACAAGGAATCCGTTCCACTTCTACGTGACCACACGAAAATTGAATTCCGTGATGATTTTTCTCTACCCATTTCACGGTTCTTTTTGCATCTGCATCCAATGTATGATATGATATGGACGTCTTAAATAGTAAATGCATAATGTGGGTCCCGTCTGTTATACACATTTCTTTCGGGATAAATTCGGGGACGTTGAATCCTTGAATATCAATCACGAGAAAACGTTCTAGTCGTTCTCTATAAATTTTAATTCGATGTTCTGCAGTTAACACGGGGTCGATGATTGTCGTAATTTGTTGAATTCTTTTATTAAATCGATGTCGGTCAGCTGTAACACGTTGCCATTCTGAAGAGCGATCTTCATCGTCCTCCCAGGAATGTACCGACAAATTTCCATCGAATGTTACCAGTTTAGTCATCGCCAAACAAATGACTAATTTTTTGTAGTGTTATGCATTAATAGCAAAGTCGTATATAAGTTCTGCTCAATTTTTTAAATACAAGACATTAAAAAGTTGCGCTTAGACTTGCATCGCGCATACAATTAATTTATATATTTTTAAATAAGTTTTTTTACACTTCCCGATAACGGTGTATATTCGACAATAGCATCGTGCAATATGAGACAATATGCTACCGTGCCGGTTTTAAAGGCAGTTTCCGCTTCCATCTCGATTTTCAAATCCACAGTAGATGCTTTGATAGAATCGTTCTGTTTGGAACAATCGATGACATAGAGCGCATTGGTTTTGAATTTACTATAATCCATCAAAGGTTGTGCTGGACGATCATAATAACTTTGTTGAAAGGCGGTATACATCTGATATGCTGTGACGTAGCTATTTTTAGAAATTTCTAGATTCATATTGTTATAGGGAAAACTCTCAGAGTTCAAATAGAGTTTTACATTTCTAATATCGCAATTATCAAATTTAGAAGCATCTGCTTTAAAATTATCTTTCCTATTGGTTTGGAATCCTATAATAACATATCTGGGTTTTTCGAGGTTTGTACTACCTTTCACGGACCATATATCATTTTTTGTACTTCTCATCGCAGGCAGTTCGTAAAGCTCCCATTTTCTAAACGGAATGTATAGAGGCTTATCGCTGCGAGTAATTTCCAAGAGTTTTAAACGAGCTTCATCGTTTACTTTGATATGTGGTACATGCCATTCGATTTTTTCAATTTCAAACGTTGCTTTCTTTGTTGCTGATTTATCTTCATTTTGATAAGAATTCTCGTCCGACTTACTACGTACAAGTACGAGCTCCTGAGATGCATTTATTATTATCTTGTTGTAATCCTCGGCGAAACCAAACAGGAATTTTAGTGGTATAGACGCGCTAAAGTTTTTGTCCTGTTCTGAATACGTTGGAATATCATTCGAATTGGGTGCCCATCCTGCTATCTGGAGCGAACGGCTTTCATTATCGTTTAGCGATATGTATGCCTTTATCGAAGAAGTAATACCAGGTTTTATACAACTATCGATCAACACTCCGTTAAGTTCATAACGTATTTGTTCAAACAAAAACGTGAAAGGATTATTTGTTAATTTACATTCACCAGTCCCTTCGGTGGTTGTGATTCTGCCCTGTATAAAGATTCTGCTATCCGATATATTTGTATATGCGTCTTGATTATTGATGTGAATTCGTATCTCATCATTGACATTAAAATTGTTAGTGCGTGGATAATAGATGTAATAATCTTCTTTTGTAATAGTTTCATCTACGCGTACTTCCTCGTATATTGACAGTTTTTCCGCCATTCTTAATTTTATAGCCTAAGGAGCGCAGATATGCTTTATTGATAGGTGTTAATTGATTGGCTTCAGGCCTACGACTGATTGTATTGTTACTGTAGAGCCCGTTTTTATTATGAAACACTAGGCCCATTTCCTAATCTCTTCAATTCTAAGCGAATAATAATATCTTCTCCTCTAAAATCTACTAGTCTGTCCTCTTGATCGACAATTTTTACTGAGATGTCGTCAATTCGATTAGTGGTTATTGGAAGGTAAGTTGGGGCGCAGGAGAAACGTTTATTGCATACCCAGGTAGTACTAAAGGTTCAAATTGATATATAGTGTGCGCTGAACGTCCGTTCTGGTAGGCGCCCGTTGTTATATTACATTCAATGCGAATCGACGACACCTTTATAATCTTTATAGGGTCGTCGGACAAATGTTTCTTATTAGCTTCCAACACTTGTTCTCTAAAGCCCAAGATGTGCCCTATTGAATTGGGTTTTGTAAAATCTATTTGGACAGTACTCTTGATTGCACATTTCGATATGGCGATGATGGGTTCTATAAACAGAGTCTCGTTGGGCAGCGCACTTTGTAAGAATGATGTTATCTCCTCTATTTCGTACGCTCCTATTGGAATCTCTATAACCACATCTTTCTTATCATTCGTCGTGTAGTGGAATTTATTAGCACCTTCGTCTATGTTTGCAATTGTGTAATATGTATGAAAGCCAATGAGACCCAAGCCATACTCATATCTAGGATCCAAATCAATAGGAGGCGAGAAACTGTTGGTGATTTCGCTCCGGGCACCCGTTAGTGTGAACATGTACGACATGATTGACGCTTAAATCTAAATGCCGTTCCATTTATAGTTTTTCAAAAACTTGAGGCATAAATGCCCGCAATTAAAGTCATTATACTGTTGGTGGTTGGCGTGATTATATAATATTGTGCAATTTTTCATATAGTCCATCAATTCCAAAGGCGGTTTTAAATTACCGAAGGAATCGAAATAGTGCACCGTACTTCCTTCTTTACAGTATGTAACCCAGTGAGTACCGCTATTTTTAATGGAATCTAGATTAATGACTGCGCACTCTCGTTTTAGCGGTTTTTTCGGTAAAGTATCTCTCATAAAAACACCTCGAAAATACGGTATATCTCTGGCGAATTTTTTAATGTCATAATCCGTCAGAGGTCTCTGTGGCAGTCGATTTATTAGTTTTTTGGAGGTTTTAAATATAGTCCCAAGCCTTTTCTATACGGCTTCAGGGAGAGACCCTTACCCTTCAGTTGAATATCTTCCATCATTTTGTTATGTCTTTGCGATTCGGCCAATTTTTTTGAGCGACTTTTGCCTTGTTTACCGCCTGGGCTATACCCGCTGCGCCTCCTGCTAAACTTCCTAGAGCGCTCAATCCTGCAAATATGGGTATTAAAGGTAACACTCCTCCCTGTTTGGGAATAGGAATTATTCTCGGAGCGCGGATACGTTTCTTTCCTCCCGCTTCTTTCACTGCAACCTTAGCAGCGGTGAGCGATAATTTGGAACCTTCTTTTACGTCACCCTTGAATTTTTTATAATATCTTTAGCTTTCATTACGACCGACTTCCTAAACGGCTTCTTCTTCAAGCCCATTCCAAGTTTTCTTTTAATTTTCATTGCGTTAGTTACTGACCACGCCGCGGCCTTTTCACCAACAGAAGCGTCGCTAGACTTCACACGTGACCAGGCTTGATTTTCTAGAATTTCGTCTGCTTTATGTCTTTCCTTAAGATCGCTGCTCTTGGAGTAAGCAATGTCGTGTTCTTTACATGCGGCGTCCAACGGATTAATGCCAGGATCGCCTCGTGCCAGTCGTTTTTCTAGCTTTGTACCGGGACCACAATACTGGTAGCCGGGCAAGTGCAGTTCAATCGGTAATTTATTAATGAGACTATTTACAATACCTCCGCCTTGTGCGAACGTCAGCATTGCAATGATTGCATTATATATTGCTCTGTCTATTTATTCACTCGTTATTACACAATGAAGTTTGTTCAGCAAAAGGACGCTCTGGACGTGCTCAATCTTGAATGTGGTGAAGAACCCAATGAAAGCAGACACGGAAGCTTGCTGCCTAATACTATACGATGTATAACAGTAGGGTTTTCGGGTGTAGGAAAAACTAACCTGATTTTGAGTCTCTTATTTCACGAGAACGGATTACGATTCGAAAATGTTTACGTCTATTCAAAGTCCCTTTACCAGCCAAAGTATCAGTTGCTAAGCAGTGTTCTAGCAAAAATTGAAGAGGTAGCATATTTCCCATACAAGGACAACGACGAGATTTTAGACCCAGAGGAAGCTAAAGTTAATTCAGTATTCATATTTGATGATGTAGCATGCGATAAACAAGACAACATACGAGCATACTTCTCTATGGGGAGACATCGGGCCGTCGACTGTTTCTATCTATGCCAATCCTATGCACGTATACCAAAGCATTTAATACGAGACAATGCAAACTTGATCATATTATTTAAGCAAGACGACTTGAACCTACGACATGTTTACGATGATCACGTGGGGGTCGATATGAAATTGGAAACGTTTAAAGAAATGTGCGGTGAATGTTGGAAAGATAAATACGGGTTCTTGATAATCGATAAGGATAGAGATATTGCCAATGGGCGCTATAGAAAAAATTTTGACTGCTTCATATGTCTATAAAGATGCTACAGACACTACCTCACCTCATTATACTATTAGCCGTTGTCTAGTATACTTGACCTGGTTTTGAAGACCTGGTTTTGAACACAGCTTTACCTGGTTTTGAACACAGCTTACCTGGTTTTAAACACAGCTTACCTGCTTTAGACCTGGTTTTGAACACAGCTTACCTGGTTTTAAACACAGCTTACCTGCTTTAGACCTGGTTTTGAACACAGCTTACCTGGTTTTAAACACAGCTTACCTGCTTTAGACCTGGTTTTGAACACAGCTTACCTGCTTTTAAACACAGTTCGCCTGCTTTGGACCTGGTTTTGAACACAGCTTACCTGGTTTTAAACACAGCTTACCTGCTTTTGGAAACAGCTTACCTGCTCTTGACCTGGTTTTGGGAACACCCAACTTGTTATTATAATGAAAACTACGCGGGAGAATAAGTTGAAATTTGACATTGTAAAAGCTAGCAAAGCAATTCGAAAGAAACACTTGCAACTGAAGTTAGGTCGCGCTGCCGAGGACGAACTATTTAAAAGAATTTATAAGCCAATAACGAAGCCTATACAGGAACTAGTTGCGAATATTAAGTCTGAGGCACATGCTATAAGATCTCCTGTAAAAAGACTTGAAAGTACACTCAAAACTGAGAGCCGATCTATTAGGGCACCAATATGAGAATTAAGTAGCGCGATTAAAACCATTCAACCAACAAAGGCCTTCAAAGAAGAAGAAGAACAACAAGAAAAGCCATTACTCCCTTCAGTATACGAAATCACACCTCAGGTGAATGAGTTAGAGGATGAAAGACCATACCGTGAAATCATTAAGGAATATCGTGAATCCCACTTGAAAATGATAGATGAAAAACCTGAACTGGCTAATGATTTGTTTGGATCTCTCAATGCACTACCTAAAAAGTATAATGATGGCTATTTAATTGATGTAAATGCCACCAATTATGATATTGGGTATGGTATAAGATTTGATCCAAAGACAAGCAACTTGAAATTAGGATCGGCAAAACTAGATTTCAAAGGAGATGATATTATTATTGGAAAGAAAATCTATAAAGGTACATCTGGACTTTATGAGTTGATATACAAATCAGAACCTCGTACATACACGGAAAAAGATGCTTCAACTTACTATGATATTTTACAACAAACCAGCATCCATAAACGTAAAAATAATCCAACAGAACAACTAAAAGGCACAAATACCTATAAATGGAAATCTGTAATCAAACCTATACTCGATAAATACGGGGGATGGAGTACGGGAGGAAATTTAGTTGCAGATGTGAAAACTCCATATCAGTATGTATATTGGGATGATATTAACGAATTAGTTGAACGACTTAGGCTACTAATCGCTTCTCAAAACGCGGGAAACACAAGCCACAACAACGAAATAATGTCTATAATTGAAGAATTGAAAGAGGCCGATGTGATTGAATAAATATATACCCATTGAAGTTATGATATACATTTACGTAATGAGTACTGACAAGTTCGGACGTTACCGGACCGCGGTAGCAACATCTCAAGGGTTGGGAAAACCGATCAACCATGTGATGATGTATGGAAAACGCATACGTCTCTTGGGAGATCCAGAGTTTGCGTATGATGCTGTTAATAAAAATATGTTATGGAAATTGCTGACCAAATATTTAAAGATATTAAAGAATACATTACAAATGAGCTTGTTTCTACAGAGGATATAGTAATTAAGCGTTTGGATGATGCGCTTATCGCTGTTAGACAACATGTAGACAATCAATTAGGTCAGTCAATTCAACAGATGGAGGATGCTCTGAACAATTTAAAAACTGAGACGAACCAGAGACTTGATGACACTGCGAACAAATTGAATGTTACTACGGCGTCTGTACGAAAAGAAGTCAACGTAATGCTTCAAGCTAACACAGAAGAATTAAAACAAGTGAAAACCCATTTGGAAACTCGTTTAATAAATTTAGAAGTAAACGTTAACAGTCTGCAGAGCGAAGTTAAAACAGCATCTTAAATATCCTACATTAATACATCGTAGCATACCTCCACACTAGTATGTATTTAGAGTCGAAACAGGAATGATGTGTCCAAAAGACAAATCTATTGCAATTATTTGCGTTGTAAATTTGATTCTCAGTCTGCTTATTCTTTTCATAACAGTTCTTGTGCTAATCTTGGAGTTGGGATTAGTATGAGTAAACAGGACGTTGTCAATGAGTTACATAAACCGGCTAGACGAAATTTTCCTAGACGACGCGTTATTATTAAAGGACTGGACGATTTATGGCAGGTAGATTTGGCTGAATTCTCAAACTTTAACCGAGAAAATCGCGGTTACAAGTATATTTTGGTTGTTATAGACTGCTTTTCCAAATTTGTGTGGGCGTTGCCCGTTAAAAATAAATCCTCTTCTGAGGTTACAGAAGCAATGCAAAAATTCTGCTGGGTTCTCGAAAACCTACTAATTTACAAACAGATTTGGGAACGGAATTTTACAATGCACATTTTAAAGCTCTCATGAAAAAATATAACATAAATCATTATTCTACGTACAGTACAAAAAAGGCTTCAATAGTCGAAAGAGTTATACGGACATTAAAGGAGAAATTATATAAACAGTTTAGTTTGCAAGGAAACTATAAATGGAGCGATATGCTATCTGCATTAATTGATAAGTATAATAATACAAAACATAGGACAATACACACTGCACCGGTCAATGTCACGCGGATGAACGAACACCGTCTGTTATCTAGTGTTTATAATAACATTAAAGTTCAAGGTTCCCGTAAATTTAAAGTAGGTGAAATTGTACGTATAAGTAAATACAAGTCTATTTTTGAAAAAGGATATTTGCCCAATTGGACTACTGAATTATTTAAAATTACTAAAGCAAATATTACAAATCCCGCAACGTATACGCTTGAAGATATGGAGGGCAAACCAATTCTAGGAAGCTTTTATCAGGAAGAATTACAGAGAACAAAACATTCCGACATTTACCTAGTAGAAAAGTTTTGAAACGCAAGGGAAACAAATTATATGTAAAATGGCTTGGTTTACCAACTACGCAAAATAGCTGGATATCAAAAAAGGACGTTTTGTAAATTAATATCTTATTGTACTACTTATTATATAAATAAAAACAACGTATTATATTTTTTGTTTTATTTGTGTATTAAAATACAATTTGCTTCTGCAAATATGGAACAATTATTCTTTAACCTAATTATAAAAGCCTTGCGTATTCGACAGGAAAGACGTCTGTTTACGGTAGTTATCAGCATTACATGTCGATCTCCGTGTTGCACTTATAATCAAATACTTCTTAGTTATTTATTTTGCAATTCAGATAAGGTTCATAAACAACGCTCTCTTATATTGCACAATCTTTATTTTGATTAAGATGTTATAATTAGAATATGCATTCATTAACGAATATTACAAACTGGACATTTAACTATACAGGGCGGAACTCCGTCAAAAGAGTCATACTGGGAGTTATAATGTTGAAAGCAGGGTAGCAATTGTCGTAGCCTATTCCTCATCTGTTGGGGAATCTTGTGCCAATTTTCATATAGAGATAGTGGTGTAACGTACTTTTCAATAATACATATAGGTATCATAGAAATTGTTGATTGTTGTGTACTGCAAAGTGAACCTGTTTCAAGTATTTCTTGGATCTCTTTTTCCATCGTTGATTCTTATACTTTGCAATTTTTTGGTTACTTCATATATATCTATAGCCCTCCTAAGGTCTTTCAAACGGATTACGTGCTTTTCAATTAGCTCCGGTACGTCCATTCGTGTCTGTTAACTGTTGTTGAATGAGGTACCTATTAAGAGTGCTTACATTTATTCCAATTCTAAACTTGTTCTTCATCTGCCATTTATATATATAAATGTGTACATGTGTGCACAAATTAAATAAATTTAACATGTTTTATTATACAACTTTATTTTTTCTTTTCTTATTGCACATCCTACATTCACTTATTGGTATAGATTTATATATGCACCTATTACAGTTTGCACAATATGGCACCATAAACTCTACACAATTTGGCCTGGAATGA